>RJWM01015633.1:0-47368 GCA_004363535.1 Dasyprocta punctata | reverse complement strand
CTCGGGAGGCTGAGGTAGGCGGAGCGTTGTGAGTTCGAGGCTGGCTTGGGCTACAACGCGGCGCAAGGCCGACCTGAGCTACATAGTGCGACCCTGCCTCAAAAAACCAGGGCCGGGAGTTTGGCTCAGTGGCTTAAGTGCCTGCTCTGGCAGGCGCAAGGCTGTGAGTTCAATCCCCGGTGCCACAAAAAAAAAAAAAAAGTAAGAATTAGCCAGTGCTATAACTTAAATAGCATCATCTAAAGGGAAATGGGTAATTCTTAACAAAACTGTGCTCAGAGGACCCAATGAAGACAAACTACAAATGTATTAACAGGTCCTTACACTCTCACAGCCTTCCTTAACCCCCAAATGCGCTTCCACTCATCTGTATGGTTTCTCCCACCTGCACAAATACTGTTTCAAACCCATCAACACCCACTCTTTACCACAGCTGTAAAACAGTCCCCACAACACCCACGCTGCTGTCCGTCTCTCACCTACGACACTTCCCACCAGCACAGCCCGTCCCTCCCCATCCCCCATCCTTCCCCTACCCTCCATACCCCAGACAGAACACAAATGGCAGTATTACATTATTGTCTGTAAGGGATACTGACAAAAGAGTAAAATTATCAGGACAAGTTTTACTGTTGTGGTTGATGCATGGTTGGATCTGCTGGTGCTGTTACGGCCAGTAGAAATTCTCTCCTGACAACACAGTGAATGGGTCCAACACAATTAAATTGAATAGGTTGAAGTGGTAAACAGTACCTATTGACAAATACAAGCAACATTACATCATTGGAAAACAGAATCAAACTTCACAGATCTTCATACCAACAATAAATTTTATTTATTCTATTCGCACAGAAAGAGGGAAAAAATAGGAACATGAAAGAAACAAACAAAAAAAAAGCACCTTCGAAGACCCTCAACCCTCCCAAAGCAGATCCAAGGGCACTGATGGAGAGGAAATGGCTGTGCTGCATGAAGTGATTAAAGGGGAAGCAAAGAAACCCAGTGAGCTCAAAGCCACACAACCCAAAAGACAGTGGAACTAATAAACAAACTGATCAACGTCGCTATGGGAAGAATAAAAAATTAGAAGAGTTGACCAGATTTATTGAAAACATCAATGACAAATTTACCAAATAACTATATTTCCTGTAAAGGTGCGAAACAGAAATCCCAGAAATTAGGAATTCTATTGATTAAAAGAGCAGGAGAAATGACTAATGTGAGGACAGAGTTGTAGACTTCAAGGACAGAATGGGAAGCACATGATGATATATACAGAGATGACTTAAAAAGGATGAGAGAAAGGAAAATTCATCCAGTGTCTACTAGATGAAGCTAAGAAAACTAACCCAAAGCTAATTGTAGTTAGAGAGAAATTAGAAGACAGCACGTGAAGAGTAAAAAATTTGTTTACAGAAATCATAGCAGAAAAAAAAAAAAACCAAGTACGGGAAAAGAACTCAACGTGAGGTTTACAGAATGCCAAATAATTATAATGAGAAAAGAAGCTCTCCATGAGACATCATAGTCAAAAATCTCCAAAGTTCAATACAGTGGCAGAATCTTGAAAGTTGTAAAGAAAAAAAAAAAAAAATTTACAGAGGTAAGCACATTAGGATTACAGCAGACTTTTCAACATGAACTTCAAAAGCCAGCAGAGCTTGGAGTGAAGAGTTTCAACCACTAAAAGAAAACAACTTTCAATGCAGACTAATATATCCTATAAAACTATCTTTCAAAATAGATTTTTTTAAAAAAGGACATTTCACAAAAAAGAACAGCTTAAGAAATTCATGAATACCAACCAGTACTCAAAACAACAAAACTCAAGAATATCCTCGATAAAACAAAGCCAGAGTCTGACAGAATAAATAAATCAAGCAAGGTGAGTAGTTAAACAAAAAGAGAAAAATAAAGGAGTCAACAACAGTATAAGAACCCAATGAGAGGCAAAAGGAAATATCTTTCTGTAATAACTTTCCATGTAAATGGCCCCAACCCCCAATTAAAAGATACAGATTGGTAGACTGGCTCAAAAAACAAAAATCACTGGTTTGTTGAATACGAGAGACAAATCTAATTAAAAAGAAAGTCACAAGGGCCGGGAGTTTGGCTCAATGGCTTAAGCGCCTGCCTGGCAGGTGCGAGGTTATGAGTTCGATCCCTGGTGCCAAAAAAAAAAAAAAGACAGTCACAGACTAAAATCAAAGGATGTAAAAAAATATTCCATTCACCAGGACCCCAAAAGAAGGAAGGAATAGTGATTTTATTCTCAAAGTGGACTTCAAGCTAAAATGATAAAAAAAAAAAAAAGGAAGCAGAAGTCATTACAAAAAATTAAGCAAACTTTTTGAGATACTGGGTATTAAACCCAAGGCCTCCTCAGTGAGCCACATCCCCAGACCCTTTTATATGGCAGATTGAGATGGGGTTCACTAAGTTGCCAAGGTACCCAGGCTGCAACTGAACTTGAGGTCCTCCTACCTCATCCTCCCAGAGTAATGGGACCACATGTGTATGATGCCACGCCTGACTCATAAAGCAATTTTTACAACACTGAGATTCCATCTCACTCTAGAAAGAATGGCTATCACCAAAAAACAAAAACAAATAATAATAAATGCCTGAAAGGCAGCAGGGGATAAAGGAACCCTGCTACACTGTCGATGGGAACGTGAACTAGTACAACCCCCATGGAAATCAGTATGGAGAGTCCTCGAAAAACTGAAAATAGAAATTATGTTCAACTCAGCTACTCTTCTACTAGGTGTCTCCACAAAAGACTTAAATGCATCCTATTCTAGTGATCCATGCATACTCATGTCTGTAGCAGCAACAACTCTTAATAGCTGAGTCTTGGAATCTGCTCATTCATCTGTCAACAGATGAATGGTTAAAGAAAATGTGGTATTTATACCCAGTGGAGTCGCCTGTACGAAAACGAACACAGTGTTTGTTCTGTGAATGTTACTGTGCGGCACGTTACTTATCCCCCTTCCCTTATCCAATGACACTGCTACCTCAGAGTAACACCGAGGATGGGCACCGAGTGTGAAAACACATCATGAAGTGTTACTATAGTTCA
The DNA here is from genome assembly GCA_004363535.1 of Dasyprocta punctata. Taxonomy (NCBI): domain Eukaryota; kingdom Metazoa; phylum Chordata; class Mammalia; order Rodentia; family Dasyproctidae; genus Dasyprocta; species Dasyprocta punctata. The sequence continues at coordinate 44,283 of RJWM01015633.1, read as the reverse complement.
CTATAGTAGTGAGAAAGTATTTCCTAAGTTTCCAGAGTGTTCACAGGTATCTTACGTGACTTTTACTGCAGGCTAAAAACTAGGAATTATACCTCTTTAAAGAATAGTAACAGTGACACTGATATTTATTGTACTCTGTGCTGCATTTGTACGATCTCCTATGATTCTCAGAGGAAACTTCTTTGAACGATGAAGAACAGAATTCGACCAACCGAGTGACTCTGCCCAAGGTCATCCGGGAATTATATGGAGTCAGGCGCTGTGTGTACTCTCATCAGATGCTGTACTAATGCGTTTCCACATAGTTCCTCATTTAAGCCTCAAAATGACCTGAGGAAGTGTGCAGAGTCACCTCCATTTCACAGACAGAAAATGAGGATTCGTGAGGTCAAGTAACGTCACAAGCGACACAGCTGGAGAAATTCCAGCTCGGTCCACTGAGTTTGTGTCGTCGCTGCCCGTCTAACCTGCTCATTTCTTTTCAGAATTGTACCGACTGAATCGTCATCAAATTAACCTGCACAGGTTGGTGACACTAAAAAGGCCAAAAACAAAACACTGAAATGTCTTAAGAGCATTTCCACAGCTCTTTATAAACAGTATCGACTGATGACTCCATACAACAGTCTAAGATTCTAGAGGAAAAAACAAAAATAGGAGAGTAATGCATTGAAGGAGTGAGCCATGCTACTTGCTTTGATAACGTCTGATTTTCAGAGGCAGGCTTTCAGCTGGTCCTGGCTGAAGTAGGTAAACTTCTGAATACTCTGCCAAGACACAATCCCCCTATACCTCAGCTTCCTTTTTTAAAAATAGGGTTGCAAGCTAAATAAACCTTTCCCCCCTTAACTTAGAGTGTTGGGTACTTTGTCTCAGCAATGAGAAAAAAGTAACTAAGACACCAAGTGATTTCATTTATACTAGCAATACACAACTCCTTTGTATAGTAGCAGGTAACCTTTGATTGGTCCCATGTTATATTTTAATAACTTCAATACTGGGTATTTACCTATAGTTGATTGTCATCAGCAAGCTAAAAACAGTTATTTACATTTATCTCTCATTCAAATAAACAGAATGAGTTCAAACCTTTGTCAGCAAAAATGTACATGAATATTTATTAATAATAAATGTAATGTGAAAACTAGTAGGGTTTCATTTATAAGGAAAGTAAGCTCAAGGATCAAGTTAGTTATTCCAATAATATGCACTGATTAGAACAAATGTGAGAAACATTTACACTCTGAGACTTAAATGTTTATTTTAAATATTTGGGCAGCACCATAGAATTTGGTAAGGGTTATAATACCAACATTTGCTAGTTCCTCAGTTGTTTGTGGTATATATACGCTATTATGGCTGTGTCTAGATGTCCCCCACTGATGAGACTTTCTGCAGGTGGCTGGATCTAGGGTCTGTGATGTTGGGATTGAGGATATGATGTTGGCATTAATCCGTGATGCTATCCTAGGATTAAGGCTGCCCCAGCCTGGGTGTGAAGGGCGGGAAGCCTGGACAGAATACCAGGGACAGAAAGAGGGTTGCTGTGGTAGCTGTGGTTGCCTGCTGCTGCTTACTGCTTTGCTGTATGCAGCCTGCACTATTTCTGCTCTGTGATGCCCCTCTGCCATGCTACCCTGCCTTGGAGCCAGTTGTTTATTGAGTGAAACGCCTACAAACTGTGAGCCAAAATAAACCTTCCCTCCTTTAACTTTGGGTGTTGGGTATTCTGTCTCCACAATGGAAAAAGTAACTAAGACATACACACTTCGTACACGTTGGCAATGGCCCTTGTGGTGTTGGGAAGCGTTGTACAAAGTGAGGGTTCCATGAAACCGATGCTGGGTGAGAAAGGAGCTCTGCGGTAACTTGATACTCACCACAGGTCTCCAAGCACAGTGGACTAAACTCATGAACAAAACCTGCGCATGTGGCAAAACTGGTTCCATCAGTACATGGCTTCTCAGTTAAAACCACTAAAGATCTTCCCCATTAAATCTTCACAACTGCTTTGTGAGATGTGCCTAGCCATCTACATTTTGCAGATGGGCAAATGAGACTCAGTGAGGTTAAAGAACCTGTCCAAATTCTCACAACTGCCAAATCTAGTTCAACTTTACCTGTCCTTGAGGGCTACACCGCAGGGAAACGTATCAAAATGCTTCAGGAAAACAAATTTAATAGTAACCAATAACCTATGCCCAACCTATGCCTGTGAACAATTCTGGGAAGCCAAACTGAGTGTCAGAGGTGATAGGCGTAGTTACCAGGGCCACTGATCTGTGGTTCTGTCATTACATGTGTCACCCAGGGGAGGTTGTGTCTTTCTTGGAAGAAAGAACAACGGAGTCACAAAGTGAATGCTGCTTGAATGTCACACATGAAAAACTAAAGATTAACTCCTTGAATCTCAGAATTCTTAACGGGTTCACATTTATAAAGCACTACAAAATGATGTTGCTGGTTTGCTTGAGTGGTGCTGCACTCACAGTCAGTGATGAAATTCTGGAACTTTATCTGTACCTTTGCAAAACACCAACTGATAATTACGATTTCACTAGCTGACTCTCAGGACATCACCGACAATAAATTCATGTCAGTCGTGGTAAGAATGACTATTTTAGTCTGTGTAATTATTTCTCCAAAGGAAAAAGAAACCTCATATTCAAAACAATAGCGAATCTGAATTTATATACCTTCTTCTTGTTGGTAACAGTTTCATGGTATTTTTGTGATGTAGATAAAAATCCGTCGGGAGCTCCCAGAGATGAGGTTTCCCTTCAGTGGGATGGAAAACGCCCAGGAAGAGATTAATGGAATCTTGTCTGTCTGCATCTACAAAATAGAAGTATGTGTTTTAGAAAACCCATCACTGGTGTAGACAATTCAGGAGACTATCTTTCCAGAAGGACAAGGATATAAGTGTGATTTCATAGTACAGACTTCTGAAAATAAGATAGCATTTATATTTCAAACTTCACACACATACACACAATCTTAACAGTCACTAAACCTCAAGCAGAATTAAAATCCTACTATCGAAATGTTTCCCTTTTGTTCCATACCTCTCATAATGTACAAAAGAGTGGACATAAAACAAATGTCTCTTGAAAGTCGACTCTTAAAAATCTTTTAAAATTCCCCATAATACCTCAGTGACTGATTTTATTTTCAAAATGTAAACACAGCCAACCTCACCAATTTGTTTACCAACAGTAAAACTAAGTCGTCAGAGACAAATGACCTAATTCCTGCACATACTCTGTCGCACAACCTTGAGAGAGTCAGTTGCAGTTTCCACTTTTAAGCCTTCAATACAGATCGCAATGGCGCCCCCGGCAACGTAGGAGCCCCCGCGGACCTAGAAACCACAGACAGTCGTCCTTCCGTGGTGTGTGGCCGAGAGCGCTGGGCACCTAGTCCACCGCGGTGCTACTGCCCAAGCTGTCTTTCCCTGGTGAGAAGGGACGCCGGACAGGGACGAGTGCAGAGGTGCAGGGGGTGGGGCGAGACAGGCCGGGCCGCACCTGGGGGCTGGGGGCTCCTCTCCCCACCTGCCGCCTGTCCTCTGCCCGGTGTCTAGAGCCAGGCACCTCTGGACTAGAGGTAAACACCTGTGTAAACAGATGAGCTTGAGACTTACTGCCGAATGACCAATCGGAGCACAGGCACACCGAGACACTGCCGAATGACCAATCGGAGCACAGGCACACCGAAACTTATTGCCAAATGACCAATTGGAGAACAGGCACACCGAGACACTGCCGAATGACCAATCGGAGCACAGGCACACCGAGACTTACTGCCGAATGACCAATCAAAGCACAGACACATCACACCGCCGCTGTATTCTCTTGATAAGGAACCGATGTGGTGATGTCTAACTTGAATCTTAACACAGCATGTGTTACAACACACATACTTAATGCACTTACATAAAATGAAGCATTTTCTGAATTTTGCATCTCTTGTGTGGACTGTCATTTTTTCTTAACAGTAATAAATTTATTGGGGGATAGGAGTGGGGAAATGGACTATCATTCTTAACTGTCATCATTTTTGTCACCACTCCTGTCTCGTAAGTCTTCAATTAACACTTGATTTAATGCAAACTGTGAGGCCCAGGCTCAAGAAACCGTGACTTAGGAGGCACATCTGGGATGTGTTGCCAACACACTCACTGCCAGCAGGCTATGTGGACGAGAAGCAAGCTCTGCTGCTGGACCTGAGAGATGGCACCAATGGGTCCACAGGAAACCCGAGTCAAAAAAATTCAGGCCAGAATTTGGGGTTTAGAGAGTTACGACAGCGTTACAGAAGAAGACATGACTGTATTTGAATAAGCGTAGATTTTTGTGCATGAATATATGAATAAATGTAGATGTTGCATATGAAAAAAAAGGATACTTTCCCTTTCTTTAACAGAGACAATATTTTCTGTTCTTCTTGCTAAAAGCCTGGCCCATTCTTTTCTTGTGGTTGACAGGACAAGAATAACATGAATAACTCATTCTAACTATTCCTACTCTAAAACAACCCTTTCAAACTATGTTAGTATGAGCAAATACAACTGACTCTACGTAAATCTATTTTCTCTTCCTTTTCCTGATTGCATTTTGGTATAAATAATAACACCAAAATGGTCTCATGAAACAGTCTACACTTCTTCCTGGAGTCCTTTATTCATTCCCCTTATTTCCTTCTTCTCATTCTCGAGCCCTGCATACTCAAGTTTGTGGCAGATATGCCCAAAGGAATAATCTCTTTCCAAAAGTCAGTATAGGACTAAAAAAGTACCACAGTAGAAATGACTGGTTTGGGAATAAGATAACATTACCATAAAATCAATTTTCTTCTAATAGCTATAGTGGACACATACATCTGAAATTAGTATTGGGTTATTTTGTCATTTGAACAAAAGCAAATAAAATATTGCAGGTCAAACTATAATTTTCTGTTATTAGTGTTAAAATGGCACTTAACCTTTATTGCTAAAAGTAATATGTAAAGGGATATATTTATATGCTGAACATATTTGGAGCCTTTTTACCACTTGCTGACATCAAGTATTAGATGACGCAGACATTACTGGCCCAATTTGCACCTCTGCACACAATACAAAAGTAAATATAGTACTTTTACTGTATTTACATTCTTTTATGGTCTTTGAATGGCCTTAATGACATTACTGGTTCATTCCTCACAGTGCCTCAAACTATCTCAATACTATCTAGAGAAGTATTTCTATTTTTAGTCATGTTTTCAAGTGTTTCTTCTACCCTTTAAATCAAATAGCAGCTTTCTTTAAATTTTAGGAAATATGGTAAAATGTAAGATGTGATAAACACATCCAAGAAAAGGATATTCCTTCACAGGATCATAAGGAAGATTTCTTGAATGTACACTGTTGTTACAACTTAAAATACATTCATAATGTTATGGTCACCCACTACATTTAGGCTGTAAGCCCACCTTATGAGCCCAAGGATCATCTGGCTACTTTTACTAGAAATAAGACAACCTTTCCAGGAATATAATAGAACCTGGGATATAGACAAAAGCTTAAAACAGGTAGGTCCTCTGTAGTTGTGGATAATAAGCAGGCAAAATTATTGCCGACCTTTATACTCAGTCATGCTTCAGCGGAAAAGAGACTATTAACCATTCAAATGCCAGTCAAATAGCCAAGCATTAAGTAGTTTTATTATTAACAATACTTAAATAGATCATCTGTGAATATAAAATGTTTTGATTAGACAAAAAATTTATTTGGAACTCAAGTATTTGTTGTTACAGTCCCACCAACAGTGTAGGAGAGTTCCTTTTCCACCACAGCCACGCCAGCCTTTGTTATTCTTTGACATCTTGATGACTGCCATTCTGTGTGGTGTAATATAAAATTTTAGCATTGTTTTAATTTGCATTTCTCTAGTGTCCAGAGATGTTGAACACTTCTGCATATGTTTGTTGGCAATCTGTACTTCTGAGAAGTGTCTTGTTCACTTCAGTAGTCCATTTCTTGAATGGATCTTTTATTTTAGGTGGTCTAGTTTGCTTTTTTTTTTTTTTTTTTTTTTTTTTTTTTTTTTTTTTTTTTTTTTTTTTTTTTTTTTTTTTTTTTTTTTTTTTTTTTTTTTTTTTTTTTTTTTTTTTTTTTTTTTTTTTTTTTTTTTTTTTTTTTTTTTTTTTTTTTTTTTTTTTTTTTTTTTTTTTTTTTTGAGTTCTTTATGTAGTCTAGATATTAGTTCTCTGTCTGAGGAATAGTTGGCAATTTTTTTCCAATCTGTAGGCTGTCTCTTCTTCTACTAATTGCTTCCTTTGTTTTGTAGAAGCTTTTTAATTTGATATAATCCCATTCGTTGATTCTTACTATTATTTCTTGTGCTACTGGAGTTCTGTTCAGAAAGTTCTTGCCTTCACCTACACATGATTTCAAGTGTTTCATCTTTTTAATTTTCCAGAGGGTTAAGTGTTTCTGTTTTAAAATCTAATACAAAGTGAATACAAGTTTAATACATGGTGAAAAATATGAGCCCAGCTTCAGTCTTCTGAAAATGCATACTAACGTTTATAGCAGTATACTTCACAGTAGCTAAATCCTGGAAGTAGCTCGTATGCCCATCAACAGAAGAATGAAGAAAGAAAATGTACTATCTAGACATAATGGGATGCTACTCAGCTATAAAAAAGGACAAATTCAAGACATATTTGAGAAAATCATATACTTGGAAATACAATGTTGAATGAAATGAATCAGACACACAAGCTTAAATTCTGCATGGTATCTCTCACTTGACTAAGGCAATATGTAAACAAAGAGGAAAATGAAGATGGACAGAAGGAGACAAGGGGATAGACTTCTTGCAAATGCAAAGGGGTCCAGGAGACTAAGGCAAGGGGAGAGTGGAAGAAGTAAGAAAATTTAAGACATGTCATGTACTGGTACCAAATATCACAATGAATGGAAACATTATGTGTCATAAACATGTGCTAATAATAATAATAACAAGAATACAAATAGGGAAAGGAGATTTAGAGATGGAGGGAGGGAAGGGGGTGGGAAAGGGAAGGGCATTAAAAACAGAAACAAGTTGTGCTATGTACACGTAGCCTACCCCAAGGTGAATGTAAACTTAATGTACTGCAAACATGTACTAATAAAATAAATCTAAAAAAGGCTAGATGAGATGCCCCTAGAGCAAGGCACAGAAAGAGAAAAGAGGTGAAGCGTTTAGAAACACAGCACGAAGAGGCAACGGAGAGACTGAAAGAGATAGTACAGGAGGAGTTATAAGAAATAGGGAGACACGAGTTGTGACAAAAGTTAGGAGGGCGAGATGAAGACAGAAGACAGACCACAGGACATGGCACCGCGGAGACCTGGAGACTCTGAGAAAGTTTCAGTCACACGACAGCACAGATGCCTGGTGGCGCAGGTGCAGAAAGCAAGAAATAAGCTTGTGCACAGCTCCTTCAAGAGGTTTTGCTCCGAGACTACAGAACTAAGACTGTAGGCAAGGGAGATTCGAGAGGGAAGGCTGGGTGGCAAACGCAAACATGTCTTTATTCTTTTTTTTTTTTTTTTTTTTTTTTGTGGCACCAGGGATTGGAACTCACAACCTCACACCTGCCAGACAGGCGCTTAAGCCACTGAGCCAAACTCCTGGCCCAAAGATGTCTTTATGTTAATGGACACAATAGAGTAGAGAGAGAGACATTGCATTGCAGGGGAAAACAGAAGGTGTTTTCAAAGCTCAGCAGAGGGCTTGGCTTACGCGGGAGCAAGGACACTCCAGGCACGTGCCACCATGGAAGGCGCATGTGTAGACAAGCTCTCTGTCAATGACCTTTGTTTCCTCAGTGAGGTATTAAACACAGTCAGCAGCTGAGACTGACGGGACAGATTCGAGGAGAAAGCATGTGGCATGCGAAGGTCATTTTGGAGAGTGGAGAATGAAGGAATACACTGGGGAAATGCAGCAGGAAAGGTTAGGCCGTTGTGAAGGCTCTTTGGAGAACTGGTCCGTTTGAACTGAGAGGGATAACGTAACTTTTCTTGCATCACATTTAACTGCTTTAGCTGTAGGAAAGGTGAAGTGAGCTACTGGGTTCAGTCAGTTATCGATGCTATTTGAAAACTTACTTTTTTCACCCGCTTTCCTGTCCCTCCATTCCGCCTCCACTCACCTTCTGATCCCCTTCCCATCTGGGAAAGACCTATCTCCCCACTTTCTGTTATCTACATTTTATTGATCTATTTTTTATTTAGACTTTGCGCTTCTGATTATTTTCAGTAAGTTAAAATGCTCTCAGCATTCTCTTGTATGTTCTTCTTTCAGTGGACAGAAGAAAAGGAACTATAGCAGTATCTCAGATCCTTTCCCAACGCTGGGAGACCCAGCTCAGCACGGCCTTCTGTGAATACTTCTTTCTGTGCAGGCTGCCTTTACCGTGTGAGCTTTTATTTATGTTTTTAAAAAATCTCTGGGGATGACATGGTCGCCCACCAGGAATGCACATACATGCATATACTACATTTAACTTACACATGTGTGTGGAGTGCCTGTGTATGTATCCATCTATATGTGTAATTTATCCATCTATATATAGAAAACCTATTGCTTCAGGTAATCTATCTTTTTATATAGAATTTTAATTTGACAGGCCTCAGGAAAAAAAAACACACTTAAACAATTTGAATGAAAGAAATTAAGCAGACTTCTTTGCAGATGGTGGAGCGGTAAGCAGCAATGAATCAGCCTCTCCGAGACTCAGAATCCAGACACCGGGACGTAAGAAACTGGAGCAGAACAGAAGGAGGCAGGTGGATCCCTGGGACCCAGGAACGATCTGCAGGGAAAATGGGAGCCTACAGAGAAACTGAAGAGTAACACAATGCAGAGCAAGGGAAGGGCAAGCTACACTTCTCCCCAGCTCCTGGCTCCTGGTCAGAAAACGGAAGACCAAATCTCCAGAGACACAATGACAGCGGGTGACTCGAGAGGCCTCCAGGGAGAAACCCACATGGAACGGCCCAGTGGATGCTGTGAGCTACAGAAGCTGGTGGGTGACTCCAGCCCAAGCACCTGCCGTATCCCTGGTGAGGGTGTCTGATTGAATGACATTTTAGGGAAGGGCCAGCTTAACCTGGGACTCAGAGTAGCCACAGGCTAGCTTCATTTCAGGGCTTCCAGTGCCAACTTCCACAGTGTCTGGGTAAGGACATCTACAGGAGAAATCTATAGTCCGGGAGCCAAGGCCAGGCCAGTCGGAGATATTCATTCTGTTTTCTAGTCTTATTAAAAAGCCTTGGTACTTAAGTGCCAATAATGATCCCCATTACAGGACAACGATGACAGGCTAGGGTCCGAATGGACGGCCTTTCCACAGGGCAGCTCTAATCCTCTGATAGGGCGATTCACATGCAGACATCTGCAGTTGTTGGCAAGGACATACACTGCTGCATATTCCCTTCTATTTTTACATGTTAAATGGTGCCTCCTGACAAGGTGTTTTCGAGTAAGCCCAACACCTATTTGGAAATAAGATCTTTGTTGATCTAATCAAATTCAGAAATGACCACACTGGAGTACAGCAGGCCCTGATTGGCATACTCCTAAGAAAAGGACACAGGTAGGCAGAGTGCTGTATGCCATGAAGGGACGGGTTTGAGCAGAGTGCGTGTGCCCGGAGCAGAGGAAAAAGTGTCGCTACTGCAAGTCAAGGACACCAGGGACTGCCAACAGCCACCAGAAGATACAAAGAAGCAGTAAGAAGTCTCCCTGCAAGTTTCAGAGCCAGCAATGCCCTGCGGACACTTGGCTTTTAGACTTCCAGCTTCCAGAACTGTGAGATAATAAATTCAATCCTTCGGGTGGGGCTAATTTGTCAACCCAGTCCTCAGAAACTGAGAGACTTTCCTGGGGTGTGTAGGGCCTGTGGTTTGCATCTGACCAGGGCTGCCTGGCAGACGATGGGACATTACCCCATGGCCTGAGACCTCACAGGAGGCTCTGTCTTGCCGGCAGCCTCCTCTAGACTACTCCCTTGCCTGCTGTGAGGAAGCAAGTTGCTATGAGTCCCACAGTCACGTGGAATTGGGTTCTGCCAACAAACACATGAGCTAGGGAGAGAATCCTTCCCTAAAAGTTCTCTAAATTCATTTATCTTTAATTTGGTTAAAGAGCTGAGGACTCATGCAATTGATCACCAGGCACTTCTTCTATAAATTCTGTGCTTGGCGATTTGTCTCACAATCACTTTGGTCTGTGATGTTCACTCTATTGGCAAGGCCATCAGAATGGAAACAGAAAAAATACCATCACAACTACTTGTCATATTTGGTTCTCAAAAGAAGTATAATTTTGAGTTTAATGTTAATGCTGCTAACCATTTAGCTGACAGTTAAATCCAATAATATTTACATTTTAAGACAGCTATCAAGATGTTGCTTCCTATTTGATAAAAGTGATTAACACCATGAAACCAATATATATATATATTGCTAGCAGAAATATAGAAAGAGACAGAAGCCAAGAAATTCAACCACATTTCATTATTAAAAAACTATACCAAGATACTAACATGCTTTTTTTTTGGGGGGGGGGGCGCGGTTTGAGACAGGGTCTTCCTATGTAGTGCAGGCTGGCCTTGAACTCAGTATGTAGGCCAGACTGCCCTCAAACTGACAGGGATCCTCCTGCCTCAGCATCCCAAGTGCTGGGATTACAAGTGTTAACATGCCTTATTTAAAATACAATTTTTTATTCATTCATTTATTGAGTGCTTTCCATGTGGCAGTTTTATACAAATTTTTAAAATATTTAATTTTAACTTTATTTAACCAATACCTTTAAAAAGTATACAAATAAAAGTATGCAGAAGGGTTAATTTTTGAAGTATGTTGTTCCACAATTACCTGAAAAGGCGTTGCTGTAGTATCTGGACAGAGTCTGCATGATGTCTTTTGAGTGCTGGGTCCATGGGGCTATCTTTCTGTAGGTCTTCACCCGATGAACAAGTTGAGAACCACCATACTGCAGGGACAGGGTATCACCATGGTCTTCATAGAGCTCCTCAAACAACCTGAGCAGAAGCAAACGCACACTAAAAATTTTACTAAAATTAACACACATGTTATTCACTTGGCCACAGATTCAGAACGAATCTTCTAAGCCTTGTCTTTCAAGACTCTTCGACACTTTGAACATAAATGCAAGTGCAAAGTCAATCACTCTACCAATTTCTCTGTCTACACATCCATTCATCCATCCACCCATTCACTCAAATGTGTCTTTTTGGGGAGGCAGTTTTGGTGCTACATGGTATTTAACTCAGAATCTTCCACTGAACTATAACCCCAGCCCTTTTTATTTTTTATTTTGAGGCAGGGTTTCACTAAGTTGCCCAGGCTGGCTGTGAACTTGCTGTCTTCCTGCCTGAGACTCCTGGGTAGCTGAGACCTAAGGCATGCAGCACTACGCTTGGAAAAACGTGTTATATTTCATAATAATATGCCAATAGGAGCTCAGAAAACATTAAAGAAAGCAGGGGCACCAAAAACATAACACATCAAACCTAGACCAAACTGTTTCTACCCCTATTAGAAGGCTCCTAACACTCTGAAGCTTGCCAGATCAATTTACCTCCCACGACAGAATTCTGTTCCCTATGAATTGCCTGGGAAACAAGACATGATCTTGTTGGAGATGATGCACTACTCTATTCAGGCTTGGATAACAAAATAACATAAACTGAATGACTTATACACATCAAATATTTCTCTAAAAACTGGAGGTTGGATAGTACAAAATAAAGGTATCAGCAGATTGAGTGTGTGGTGAGGGCCCACTTTCCAGTGCACAGATGGTAGCTGCTTACTGCACCTTCACACAGTGGAAGGGGCCAGCTGGCTTTCTGTGGCCTCTTTTTAAAAGGCACTAATCCCAGTGATGAGGGTCCCACACTCAGGTTTATCACTTTGCAAAGGGCTCTCCTAATGCCATCACTATGGGTGAAGATTTCAATTTTTTTTGTGTGTGTGGTACTGAGGATCAAACCCAAGTCCTTTGTTCTGAGCTATATCTCCAGCCCTTTTTAAACAATTGTTTTTTATTTTGAGACACAGTTTTACTAAACTGCAAAGTTACCCAGTCTGGGCTCAAACGTTCAACATATGAATTTGAGAGAGACACAAACATTATGACCATAGCAGACAGGTAAACTATATTCTTTCATAGAAATATGTACATATGTAAAATCTGTGGTTTCTTCAAGTGCCCATTAATATTTTCAGTGCAGTGATATCTGTGGATCTGGTCACGTGTAGGCGGTTTCATTTGCTCAGCTGATCATTTATGAAAATCTCAGAAAACTATTATAAACTGTCATTTTATTTTCAAAAAACAGTACTTCACACAAACATGCAGTCAACGGGCAGTAAGTAAACAGTAGTCATTACTGAAGAATCAATCTTTTATATATCTTTACATCTTATAGTTTGAGTTCAAAATGTATAAAGCCAATCTTTTGTTTATTAGCATCTGCATTTTTTTAACCCACTAGTTCGTCTAGGGACTTTGTATTTATCTAGAAAACAATAACTAATAATTAAAACAAACAAATGAAAAAACTAAAACCAAAACCATGGGAATGATACACAAACCTTTAATAGAAATATTTATTACAGAATTAATTTGAATACTATCTTCTGACAACATAAATCTTTGAGGAGATAAAGTGGAGTTGAGTTCATAAAGTTCTTATAATTACTCAGGCTGGTTTTCTGTCGTTGCTGGCATTCAAACTGCCAAAAGCAAGGCTTACCTCACTGCATCTGTGTCAAACTGCAGATTAGGTTTGTCAATCAGCCCCAGGGAATATAGCTGATAGGCCAGGGCGCACTTGCCCACCATAAACTGTGCTGTGTTGGTGCGATCTAAACAGTCCACGCAGTTGGTTCGAAGAATGCCAGTCTAAAGAGAAAGAGCTCGGGGTTTTCAGTCATTGTTCAGTCACCAGCACTACTTCCACACGACACAAGAATGCTTTCATGAAAAGAGCAGAAGACAGACTGCTAGCAAGTATTATTTCTGAGCAAATAAAGTGAAAGGTCAAAATAATGAAGAACACTTAAAAATTATGTAAGGTTAAATCTGCTGTTTACTTATTGCCATAATAGCATTAATAAACCTAACATACACACACACACACGCACATACACATATACACATACATATACATATATATATATATTTATGACTTTACTTCTTTGAAAGTTTACCAAGGTAAAATGGGTAACATTTACCAATTAGTAAAATACTGTAAGGACTTTTTCTGATATATTTACTGTACAAACTAAATATTCAGTGGTTAAAGCCACATCATTCTTACGGTATTGTTAACAAATATAGTGCAAATTAGCTTGTTTTCCAAAGTTGTTCTGATTTATTCTTTTCACATTCCTATTTGTGTTTCTGTTTCCAATAATGAAACTTAATATGTAGAAAAATTCATGTCATATTACTTCAGCTACACATCTTTCCATAAGATTTTTTTTTTTTTTTTTTTTTTTGCAGTACCACGGATCGAACTCACAACCTCGCACCTGCCAGGGCAGGCACTTAAGCCACTGAGCCGAAGTCCCGGCCCTAGTTTTTTGAGGCAGGGTCGCACTATGTAGCTCAGGCTGGTCTTGCGCTCGCATTGTAGCCCAAGCCAGCCTCAGACTTACAACGTTCCTCCTACCTCAGCCTCCTGAGTGCTGGGATTAAAGGCGTGCGTCCATAAGATTTGAATACTAGCAAAAGGCTTTTAAAAATCACTCTCAAGTGATTATCAATTCTATATTAAATAAGATACACCTCTCTCCAGGGTTGCTTGTAGAAAACACACACTGTGGATACAAATTCTATTCACTATGACTATATTTGCAGCCGTACCTGCAGGCGACCAGTGGGTATCACACATCCTCCTAGTTCATTCCACCTGTGTTTAAAAATAAATATTTTAAAATATTTTTTTTTTCAGAGCTGGAGAATGAACTTTGGGGCTTGAGCATACTATGTATTCTACATACAGTCCACTGATTTTGCTAAAAAGTTTCATGGCATAATATATATTTCTTTTTGGTACTAGCTTTTGGCTAAGAATCACAGAATCAAAGTATCGGATCTGAAGGCACCTGCGGAACCAGCTGCTTCTGCCCACATTCTTTCTCTCAGGTGGGTGAATGAGCAAGTAACTAAAACAGGCTGCTCACCACGTTCTTCTCAAAGCCAGTCCAGGAAAGCTGCATCTGAACAGTCCCAGTGCCCGAAACTCTGGCACTTTGTCACCCACGTTCAACCGAAGTCTGCTTTGCTTCCAATCAGGCCCATTTCTCGTTAGATTTCCAGAGACGCACATAATGCAGGGCACTTTGGTAATAAAACCTCCCACGTCTTAGCCGTCTCCATTGGATGCTAGGATTTTCCACCTCCTCCAGCATTTCTTTACAAAAACTTTGCTACAGTCCTATGGTTGTCTCTGCACAGTTCCCTTTAGAAGCTATCTATTTCCCACATATGGTAATAAATGGATGGGAATGTGTTATAACATTTACTTGTTATTTAAAACAAGGTGCTAGGCAGGTATTCGCCATCCTAAGAAAGGCCTGCTTACAAGGTTGGCTGTTGGCCGGCATCTGGAACTTAGATTTAGGGTGGTTCTGTCATTTGCAGAACTGAGAAGTGGCTAAGAATGTCTTACTTATTTGTGGAAACAACATAGCTTTGGCTGAACACCTGCTTTCCCTGGGGAGTCTGGAATTTTGGCATGTGCCCGGCAAACGCTGCCTTGAAGACCAGGCTCCAACTAACCAGCTTCCCTGGCTGGCACCTCACAGATGCCGTCACAACTTGCTTCAGGGGAGCTGGAAGAGGACTGGAAGCTTAGGCCTCGTTGCCTCTGGAATGTGTCCCTTGTATCCTTTCTCTTTGCTAATTTCACTTCATATCTTTTCACACAGTCTATACCCAGAGTACAATAAGAAGTTGAGTCCTACAAGTTGTAGAAGCGTTGAATCTAGAAACTGAGGAATAGTCATGGGGCCCCCGTCCCAGATGGACTACCATTCAGACTGCAACAGTGCAAACCGTAACAACATAATTACTTCCAAAGATACATACTAATAGCTTTTTGGTTTTTGTTGTTTGCTCGTTACAGTTAACCATGTCAACTGAAAACAAAAGGCTGGACATATATAATTTTGATCCCTTAAAGGGTAAGAAGGGCCTGGATCCTTGATCTGAAGAAGCTCACAAACTAGTAAGATTTGCCAACAAGTAATTATAAACAATGACAGACACTGTCTTCATAAAAATATTAGTGCTTAATCTAGCAGACAAAATTTCCCTGGTCCTACTAATTATGGAATAGAATTCACTGAAGAAAATTTTATCTTATAGATGTATCTCATGCAGTGTTTAATTTCACAAAGCGAGAGCTTAGCCCCCAGTTTCCATCTCATGGTGCATACCCAGGAGAGGAATCTCAGGCGCACAGGGGACATTTACTATCCCTCGGCCAGAGCTGCGCGCCTCCTCACCCACCTACCAACTATTAGACTATTCATAGGTAGAACACTGTTGTCCCTAAGAACAAAATCTCCACTGATTTAAAGTTTTTAAACCTATACGTACTTTTCATCAGGCCTTAAAATGCTACAGTAAGAATCGGGGCGGTTTACGAAGAAACCTGTTTTCTTCACCACACTTTCTGCAATCACGTTGAGTCGATCGAGAACATTGCACAGCTTGCTGGAGAAGGAAGGAAGAATGCACAAGTGAGATGAACCCAAGTTCTAATACATATTTACTCTCATATCTAAAGCAAACAAATTCCCTGCAATGATATTCATGCATTTTTTTGAAAAATGTCTTGGCTTGTACTTAATAGGAACACTGTCATAATCAATGTCAGGAACACAGTGTATACTCAATAACTAACAACATTCGATGCAGCAGAGACCTGAAGGACTTGTAACTCAGTATCAGATACTGGCATGCCTTAATCTGGGGACAGGTCATCCCCACAAGAGCTTTTTCCAAAGGACTGCACTGCTCGGGAGTTGTCAATCAAGTCAGTACGCTTTCATAAACTGACTGTGTCAAGAGCACCACACATAGCGTGATGCCAGGGTAAGAAAAAATTGGAAAACAAATTAACTGGAACAGCCCACATCAACTTATATTTAGGAAAATGTGTGTGTGTCTCTAACTACATAAAACGCTTCAGAAAAAAGTACAATGAGTCAAGAATAAAGCAATATGGTAACATTAAAAAAAAACTTAAACTATAGCTTGTGCTTATATGATGTATAGCAAATGAGTGAAAGATTTTAAGAAGTCCTGAGAAGAGATGAGTCTGAACCATATCTTGAACAATAAAGGGTGGGGAGCATCCCGTGGAGGATGAGCAGCCATAGGAACAAAGGCTCCTGCAGGGACCTGGGAAGCTACATTTGGGCAGAGCATAAAGATTTGCTTTTCTGGGGAAGAAGCCACCAAGAAGTCAGCTAGCCAGCCTTTCTGGTAAGCCACACAAGCTGTGCAGGTTCCAGGGAGGGAAAAGTCAGTGCCTCTGGTGAGCAGGCTGAGAATCAATACCGTGTGTGCCCCCCGACCCCGACAATAAGCAACCTGCTAGTTCAGAGGACAGGTTGAGTTGATAGCAACTAAGGTACGTAAAGCAACTAAATGCTTGTATTGTTTGGCTGATTTTTCAGGCCTGGGGCCGGCGGTCTGAGCCTCTCTCAGGAGATTGACAGTATGCAATATAGCAAATATGGGGGATTTCCTTCTGTCTTGTCTTTGAGGCCCAATACTGTTCTCACTGTTTTGCTTTGTTCTGATTAACCGTTTCGCTTTATTCAGTATTCTGTTTTGATTGGTTTTATTCTGTTATGTTTTTGGTTTGATTTTGCTATACCTGATGGAACAGATAACTATTGTGAAGATAACAAGATACACTATGGTAGCTATTGTTGTTTTCCTAGTATCCTGCTTTGAAGTCCTGTACCAATTTTGCTGCATTGTTTTGATTGGCTTTGTTTTGTTTTGTTTTGTTTTGTTGGATTTTACTATCTTTAAAATAAAATTTAAAAAAAGATTTGGTTTTCTGGAACAGAAAAGACCTGGGAATACATAAAACATTATTACATTCTAGAAGCAACCAGCTGATGAGGCTTTAACGTTCCACCAAGGAGTCTGGACTCACTCGGAAGAGTCAGGAGTTACTATGGGTCTGTGCGCCAGGGGAACACACTGACAGAAAGAACAGGAAACTAAAGCCTTGAAGAATGGTAGAGGAGCAATGCTCTGAACTGACTGGGTACTTTGAGCAGAATTCCCAAATAGTAAATAAGCAAAAGAGAATTTGGTCAAATTGGTCAGTTCCTCTAAGCACTCAAAAGAGCCCCTCAGCAGGCTCACGAAGGAAACTGAAAGGGTAACATTCCCTTGGCCATGGAGACCGGCTCCTGCTATCCGTTACTACAATAAAGCTGCTGCGGCCAGAGCCCACAGCGCCACTCACCTTTTGGTGTACTTGGCCATGTCCCAAGGGATATAGACGATCGTGTGCTCAGGGGGCAGAAACTGGTTGAGGTAGGTCACGGCGGCAACGAGTTCCTCACTTAGAATTCTCTCGTGCTTCCTTTTCTCCCTCTCCTTTGTGAAATGAAATTATTTTAAAAATCAAAGAAAACATGTCAGCATAATTGCCTTAAGTCAGAAGAAAAATGTTTAAACATTTTTACTTCTCAGCTAGACCAAAAAGCCCAAATCTTACATATACTGAAATGAAACCTATCTATTAAAATGAAAATAATACAAAGCTCTCACTAGAATCAAAAGATATGCTTTCAAGAGCTAAGGATATCAGATGTCTCCAGCTGACCCCCGTGCAGCCCCCAGAAGCCCAGCTGGCCCCACCCTGCCCCGGCTCACAGGGCCCCGCACAGAGGAGACACTTCCCATCCCAGGACTACCACAACCACCAATCCTATCTCCTTTAATGCATCAGTGTGAGGGTTAAGTAAGTCAAAGCATGGTAAATTCTTATCAGAGTATACAGCATGTGATAAATAGTCGATAAAAATTAGCCATTTTATTATTATTCTGATCAGATCTTTACTGAGAAAAACGATTCTGCAACAGTGACACAGAAAAGATGTCACAGCATTATCATTGGCATCGAAATAGTTCTGTGCTGTTTTCTGTCTTGGAGATTACTTTTCAATTGCCACAAATTTAAATACACAACCAATGTGGAAACAAAACAGGGCATCTACTCTGCCCGGCTGAATAAATCCAATGGGGGAAATTACACAACGATTAAGAACATTATTAAATCTGTTTAAGATAAAAATATATGTTGCTTAATTTCTTGTATGAGAAAATCATACTATATATCTGGAATTTTTTCTCAAAAGCACTTTAAATCAACTACAGAAATAAAAACTTTTGTAAGTTTGATATAAAATCTACCATTTTATGAGATGGAGAGAAAAGGTTATTTAATAAATCTTCAATCAGTTCTGCATAAAAAACCTGCTTTACACACGTTCCATGGGGGATTAGTGTTAATGGATTGTTTAGTGCATCTTGCAAGGGCTGCAGACCGCTTTAATAATCAAGAACAAACTTCATCTATACAAGCCAAAGGGCTCCGCGGTCGCCCAGGTTAAAGCCCTCTGACGCACAGCTGGGCACGAGCCCCAGCTGGCTTCCTCCTGCTGCCCAGGGCCACGCTGAAGGCACAGGGGTTGCTGCCACACATCTTCCAACATGCCTCAAACCCCCACACCTATGGAGAAATTTACAACACGGCAAAAGAGAGGAGAAATCAAGGAAAGTATTTCACTTTCATAACTTCCTACAGTGTTAGAATAAAGAATTAACAGGCCTCAGTATCACTTCATCCACACACGCATACTCCTTAAGCACAAGTCAATATGGTCTTCCGAGTGAACAAAATAAACACCTTCTTTAATGTTAGGGATATAGGACTGGGAGTTTGGCTCAGTGCCTTAAGTGCCTGCCCTGGCAGGCGCGAGGTTGTAAGTTCAATCCCCGGTGCCGAAAAAAAAAAAAAAAAAAAAAGTAATGTTAGGGATAAAATTACTAATGACAGAAAAACAGAATTTTTTTTTCATTATCCTACCAAACAACAACTTAATCTCCAACTCATTCTCTAGTTAATCTCTAGTTAGAGTCAGGATTTTTTTTTTTTAATAATGGAACAATAAACAAAGTATGATTTTAAAACTTGACTGACTTAAAGTTTTAAAAAAATACATGTACCTGTGAGAAATCTGGGAAGGGACAAAACCAAGGAAAAACCTGAATAACCCCTGCAGTTTTGCTTGCTTCTGAGTTACTAGCTTTCTTTACTAATTTCAGAGGCCATGCAGCTAAGTGATACACTCGCACTAGCCGGGTGGAGGCAACACTTCTGATGTACAGGCGGAGATGATCACAGTCGCTTAAACCGTTTTCCAGGAACCTGGAGGCTGCTCTTGTTCATCTCAAGCCAGCCGAAACCACTGACCGCTGCACAAGTGTCGGCTGAGCGCCTCTGGTGCCGAACTCCCCCCCGCGCACGCTCATGCTGCCACCGTCTGAACGTGAGTCCTCACAGGAGCGCGAGGTCTCATCACCCAGCGTGCAGAACATCGATCACTTCACCTTTCCTTATTTCCCGTCACCTTTCCTCAGCCTCAGACCCCCGGGCCTCCTTAGCCCACACATAACCCTAAACTCTGGGCTGGGGAGGCGGATCTGGGACCAGCTCCCGTCTCTACTCAACCGGGCTGCTTGTACGTGAGCTCCTGTCTCTCGCAAACCTTGTTTCAGTGCTTGGTATACCGTGGGGCTGCCAAAATAGACCGGGGCTGGCAACAGGGACAATTTATAGTCACATGTACATGACTGTTTTTGAATATGCAAAATTAATAGTGTATTATTTCAAGCACTTCAGACCTGAATTTCCACTTAACCACAGCTCTTCAACCACCCCATAAGGACTTCGTAAGGTAAGAACAAGATCCACTAATCTAGTTGTAAATCGTATTCCAGTAATGCTCTCTAACTTGCTGCTTCAGCAATAATTTATTTCTATATTAATATCATCTCACTTTCTAAGCATTAACTAGAAAAGTATCCCCTTGAATTTTCATTAAAAAATTCCTACTTTAATTCAATTATGTACATTATTAGCTATTGTTCAATACTAACCTAAGGTTAGAGACTATCCAGCTATCACTTTATATTATTTTGAGTTAACAGGGACAGATGTGAACATGAAGCTTTGAATTAATGTGAATAAACATCTTGAAAATGATGGACTTAATGTCTGAAGGATTTAATAGAAGTAATCCCTGATAGGATGTCATTATACACAGCAGCGAAACTGATTGTCCTGCTGTCTCGCTCCTCTCCCAACTGCTGCCACCTGTGGGCTACATTCCTCTATCCTCTTAATCACACACACACACGCGTGCACACACACATGCACACACACTGCTCCTGTGAGCCCACGCGCTGCTGCACCGCACAGTCCACTCCTGGGAATGTCACCTTCCTCATCCCAAGCCTTTCCTCCCCTGGTGACTTTTGGTGCCTGTGGGTTCTATTGCACTCATGTTGGACTGGTCAGCTTTCTTATCGCTGGACACAATATTCAATACCCACAACTTAGACGTTTCAGCCCATGGCTGGCTGTCTCCAAAGCGGAAACAACACAGCAGAAGGCCAGGTATAGGGAGCAAGCCTGCTGAGAAGCGGAGCAGGAGGAATGTCAGAGAGGAGTCAACAAGGGACCACATACAGTACCAAAGTGACACTCCATGACGCACCCAGACAGACCCAGGGCCTTACAAACTGGCTAGGCAGGTCTCAGTCTAGTGAAGCAGACGAATCAGGACTGAGGGTCACACTAGTTAAGTCTCCCTTACCTCAGCACATCATGGTCACGGTAACTGCTCTGTCTTCACTGTTTCTTACCCAGAGTTTCTCTGCCGTCTGGATTGCTTCTGCTGTCTGTGCCCTGCCTCACAAGGACCAGCTCTCCGCAGCCCTCTCCTTCACACCCCCTCCTTATCCTGCTCAGCTTCCTTCTCTCATTTTATTGCCAATATCGAAAATGCCTTTGACCCTGTCTTTTTAGATCAAAACTGAGCCCAATTCTATGCTTACACCCACACACAAGCCCCATGGGCAGGGGCGGGGGGTGGTGGCGAGGAGGTGAAGTGATGGAAGAATGGTTCATTTAAGAAATCATTATTGTCAATGTGAAAATGGCTCTTAGTACTGCCTTGGTGTTTCTAATGAACTTTACCTAAGATGGTACACCTTCTCCACTATCCTCAAACCTCCAATAGACAGATGACTTTTCTTTCTACCTTAAGAGAAATTAAAGCTGTCAGGGGAAGCACCTGCAGGCCCATACACGCACCAGGGCACGCCCTTCTGTCCAAGCTGAATACTGCTCTCTCCCCTTGACCTCATGATGCCTTTTCCCTCAGGCTGCCACCAAGTCCTGTTCTCAGGGGAGACTCTGCCTCCACTGGGAGCTCTCAAGGTACCAACCTTCTGATTATTTCACCATCTCCTCCATTAGAATAGTAGCTTCATGAAGGTAGGAAACCCTCAAAAATACTCGTTAAATGACTAAATGGGCACAGGATTCCTTGAGGTTTTTATTAAATTGACCCAGATGTATTAACCAACCTCTCAAAATCACCCTGCTACTATGCTGTTGGTACAGCAACAACTGCAACATAACAAAACTTTTGTTTTTCACATTCTCTGGTTCTTCTTTGGCTGCTGGCCAAGATTCTTTGGTTGCGAGGGATAGATTAGACTTACTAATTTTCTGTGTGGTGTCTCTGCTCTCCATCTAGGCCTCTGATTCGTATGCCCACTCACATGAGATACACTGGCCAGCCAGTGTGGACTGATAGAGAAGCAGAGAGCTGCAGGCCAAGGATGTCTGCCTCCTCGTCTGAGCTTCTCACACGCCTGCTTGATTTCTGAGTCACAACAGAGCCTCACCTTCTGAAACTCGCTTTTGGTTCTTACCCTGCATATTAATTTATTCTGGAACTCTTAAGGTCATCAGAAGAGCTGGCTGTACTGAAGCGAGGCTTGGCAGTTTGATCCTCATGCCCCCTTCTCCAAGCTGTTCTGGAAACTAAGGCACAAGTTTCCCACACACCTAACCCACACAAGTATCCTGAGCTTATTACACCACGTCATTTTCTCCCCTCAAAAACACATGGCTGACTCCTCCGGATCCATGAGGAAGAGGCCGCGTGGAACCTGAGGCCAATGTGCCACAGCTGAGATGGCCTGGATGCAGTGGGCAGCCACACGGTGACCTCTGTCTCTCCTCTGTGGAGCAAAGGGCTGCTGGGGTCTGCGGAGCACGGTACCTTCACCAAATTCAGGATGATGATGGGGGAACCGAACCTCTGGAGCATCTGGTCAAAGTGCAGAGCGGCCACGTGTGCGAAGGGGTCCGCTTGGTCCACTGAGGAAGAGAGAGACGGGAAATGCCTGAATGAAATCACAAGGCGAAAGCAAGAGAGGCGCAGAAATTTTAATGTTTAAAGAAGCAAAATTCAACTACCGGGCAGTTCTGCTTTCCCAATCCCTCTCGATGAGCTAACACTCATCCACCAGGTATTTATTAAATGTCAATGCTTCGTGCATTTTTGCAGGGAAATACAACTTACTAACAGTCAAAATGAAGTACAAATGTATTGTACAAAAACAATAGAAGTTATTCTTCTAAACTCCCTACCTTGGAGGACCAACGCCTTGTTAGAACCCAAGCCAAGCGTTCACTAGACTTCTGTGATAACATCCATTGTCCCTAAATGTGAACACAGGAGCAGTACTGTTAAAAAGCCCGCCCACCCGCCACACGTACGTGTGATAGGGGGTTTGGGCATCATGGTGGAGATGTCCTGGGACCAGTACAGGGGAACCGAGCCTCTGACTTGCACGTAGGAAGAGTAACTCCCTGCAGTAAAGGACAGCACAGACGCATCACAGACGATCTGCTCAGTCTCTACTTCATTGGCAACATCTCCCTGGAAAGAAAGATAGATTTAAAGATTCTTTATGTTCTTAGAACTGTTTAATGAGAAAAGTAAGAACACAATGAAATTATAATGCCCACTCTTTGCATGTTTTAAAAGAAGTAAACATTGTCAGTATTTAATGTGCACAGTAGAAAAGCAAAACCATTGAAATGTAATAAAGAAAAGCAATTTGCCAGGCACAGTGGCACACACCTGTGATCTCCACACTTGCTGAGGCAGGAGGACAGCCACAAGTATGAGGCCAGTCTTGGCTACACAGTGAGTTCAAGACCAGCCTGGAATACATAACAAGGCCTTGTCTCAAACGTAGGGTAAGTTTTTTGAACTGATTCAAAATACCAAGGTAGCCACAACAGTGCAAATAAGACACTAATGAAAGAGAACTTTCTTAAACTGCAGAAAGTGGTAAGAATGATGGGATAAGAGCCTCTCAGGAGAGGGGGAGGATTTTAAGGGGAATTAATACAATATTTTACTACAATAAATTTTTTATTTAAACATGCAAAAACAAAACAAACAGCAATTAAATGTAATAGAGAATAGACTAGGAAAAACATGAAATTAAATAGCTAATAACAAGTAATAGAGAACAGCTTAACTGATATAAATGGTAAGGAAGGAGAAAAAAAGGAAAAAACAATTATGTAAGATTGTATGGAGTGGCTGGGGACATAGCTCAGAGGCACAGTGCCTGCCAGGCAAGTGCAAGGTCATGAGTTCAATTTCTGGTACCAAAAAAATTTTTTTGTGGGCATTCTCTAAGATTCTATGGAGAT
Source organism: Dasyprocta punctata (assembly GCA_004363535.1). Lineage (NCBI taxonomy): Eukaryota > Metazoa > Chordata > Mammalia > Rodentia > Dasyproctidae > Dasyprocta > Dasyprocta punctata. The sequence goes on along the minus strand of RJWM01015633.1, from coordinate 20,358 downwards.
GAGAAAGACCAGACTGTTGCAAAATTCAGTTGTGAAGACTAAAGAGGAAAGAAAGGACAAGAGTGAGATTTAAATAGTACCTGACTGGCAGAAGGGAAAAGGTGGGGAAACAGAAGATTTGGAGGTAGCTTTATTTATAGAAGTATATAAGGATATAACATAGAAAAATATTAGAGGTATTTAATAACATCTGAATATCTTTTGAATATTCAAAAGTAAATAAGATAGCTGCAGAATTCTGATTTTTCACAAAGTAGCAGTATAATTGTCAGTGCTGATATAATTCTCAGTACGATGTTATTTCAAGCCAGGATCAAAACCTAGTCCTCTCTCTATCTGTCTGTTCGATCACATGTCTGCTCAAGACTCAAACTGCTTAGCACAAGCAGAAATGGAGCATTTAAAACAGATGATGTGGCTGACGGCAGGGAAGGTGGACTTTTGTTGTTTTTCTCCAAGCATGAACAGCAGAAGAGGTCTGGGGCAAAGAGGGACAGGGCAAAGGGTTTCCCAGACCTTGCTCTGCTCTGCCTTCTCATCGTGAAGTCTCAAAGTTGAGGGCTGCTTGCCACTTACTTATCCCTTGTGCAAAGATGCTTTGCTGTTTTTGTCTCTACATAAAATATACATTATTTTATTATCTTTCAAAATGCCTCGCCCTCCAAAGCATTAAACATTTCATAGTTGTACTGCATAATTCTTAAGATAGCTGATCTTCTACAACATTTGTGTATTAGTCATAGTTCTCACAAGTTTCCCCTACCCTGGAGAATTAATTATTCTTGTGATAACATCTCAGACTAAGAAATTCCACTCTTTAAAATTCCACTTTGTGAAGAGAAAAATCAGCACCTTCCAAGAACCTGCCACACTGGGTCAGGGAGGATCCAACCAGAAGACAATTAGCCTGACTTCCTGGTAAGCACTGCAATGGGTTCCAGGAAAAGAAAAGCCAGTTCCTCTGTGAGTCTACTGGCACGTGGGCTGAGAATCAAGGACTCTCCCCATCCCCAAGTAACTTGCTGGTTCAGGGGACCAGCTAAGTTGACAGCAACTAAGGTACATAAAGCAACTAAATGCTTGTATTGTTTGGTTGATTTTGCAGGCCTGAGACCGGCAGTCTGAGCATCTCTTGGGAAGACGACAGTATGCAATGTAGCAAATATGGGGGATTCCCTTCTGTCTTGTCTTTGAGGCCCAATATTGTTCTCGCTGTTTTGCTTTATTCTGATTAACTGTTTTGCTTTATTCAATATTCTGTTTTGATTGGTTTTATTCTGTTATGTTTTTGGTTTAATTTTGCTATACCTGATGGAATGGAAAACTATTGTGAAGATAACAAGATATACTATAGTAGCTATTGTTTTCCTAGTATCCTGCTTTGAAGATCTGTACCAAATCTACTGCTTTGTTTTGATTGACTTTATTCTGTTTTGCTTTGTTGGATTTTACTATCTTTAAAATAAAATCTAAAAATAAATAAAATTCCACTTTGCTTCATCTATGTCACAAAAGCTAGTGCAGCAGGTTAAAATGTCAGTGGCCACAGTGTCTGTCATCTTACCTCACAGTTCGCACCTCTCTTGAGAAAACGGGTTCCAGCAAACTTGCTGGATCTTCTAGCTATTAGAGTGACATACACTGGTCGTCCATAGATCAACAGCTCTTAGAAATCAAGTTAAAGTTGTTTACCATTCATGACTATCACACAAAACCAAGAAAATCATTATGCCTTAAGTATGCCTTTAAATACGTCTTGTCCAGTAGTGTAAAGCCACCAAAACCTCCACCTGAGGACGGACTGGCACTGGGAAAGTGGGTCTTCAGAATCAGGCAGGTATTACGGCAAAAACAGAGTTGAATGGTTCCCCTGACTTTTGGGGGAAACGGTAACCAAGTGCTACTGGCAGGGAAGGCCTGTCTCCTTGCAGCCGGGTGAAGGACATAAACAAGCACATTTAGTCCTTCCTTAGTCTTCAGAGTCCCACCTCTCTGACAAAGCGTGTGTCACTTAGCGAGATGTTTAAATTACGAAGCAATATATAACACTGAGTGAATGGATACAATACTCTAAAAGCGGCCCACAATCAAAACACAGCATGAACTACTGTGAACTGCTTACCTAATGCACAATTTATTAGTTATGTCACCCTATTTAACTTTCTGAGCCACAATCTTACTGTAAAAAACTGAATTAAAACACAGCTAAAGGTTGAGCAAAACCAATTCAAAAATCTAAAATCCAAAATGCTTCAAAGTCTGAAAAAAATGTGAACAGTGACATAAGCCACAAGTAGAAAGTTTCACACCTGACATCATGTGATATAGGTGATGTCAAAATGCAGGTATAGCAAAAAATACAGTATAAAATTACCTGCAGGTCAAGTGGTCAAGGTACATAAATGGCAAATAACTTCTCTTTATCATGTGCTGTAAGCCATGTACTAATAAAAATAAAAACTGAAAAAATCCATAAATGAATGTCACATTTAGACTTGGATTTCATGCCCAAGGTATCTCACTGTTTATGGAAATATTCCAAAATCCAAGCAATTCCAAAACTTGAAACACTTTTTAAGTACTGTGGATGAAGAATACTCAACCTGTGTTTTTGCTAGACGGTTGGAAGAGAAAAAGAGGTAACATATGGAAAACTCTTCTGCATGAGCTGTGGTAAATGTTTAATACATAGCAATTACTTTTATCATCAGTTAGACTTCAAAACTCATGACTCTTGATAACTAAGAGCCTAGACTCATGATGTAAACTGGTAAGACGATAATCTGTGATGCTATTCACTACTTTAAAAACAAACATGCTTCTCAATAAATATTTCTGTTCTTAAAAAAAAAAATGCTTAATACACGCCAGGCCCTGGGTTAAGTCTTGGAAATACAAAACGATTTAGAACTTAGTTTTAGAAATGACCTTTAGAAACCATAGCACATACTCTTTGGTAACTTTGGTGGTGAAAACCTTGAGTTCTTCACAGGCAGATTTCATTTCTTGGAAACAAGCAAAAGCAACGAATCTCATGATACTGAACCAAAGTAAACCTCTCCTCCATTAAGTTGTGGTTGTCAGTATTGTGTCTCGGCGACAAGGAAAGGAACTAAGTCCCCTTCCAATCTAGGCCTTCACTGCATTATGCCTGAACAGGCTTTTTCTAACTCACTATCTCTTTATCTAGTCTTATTTTTACTGAATCCTGAAAAGGACTGTCACCTTGAGCTTTCTATATACTACTTCATATATATACTTCACCCTCCTGAACAAAATCTTTCAAAAGTTCCAGCACAAAACCCAGAGTCCTCAGCTTCACTACCGAAGCATGCTGGTGTCCAGCAGTCCAACTTCCACCTGCGGCCTCCCTCCCACAACGCCTGCCTTCCTGGGAGTTTCACACACCAGCCATGAAACTTTCCACTTTCGCCTCCATGGTGCTTCCACTAACCGCAATCTCTCCGTCTCTCTCTCTCCTCCCTCCAACCCCACTCCCACCGGTAAGGCCTGGCTTCTGTTTAGGTCTCATGTTAAGGTGTTTCCCTGGGCCGGTCGAATCCCCACCCCCACACTGTCAGGAACTCCGCTCCTGCCCCTAGATAGGCGTGGTCATTATGACCTACATCACTCACTATGCACACAGCATTTTCTTGTTATTAATTTTTCTGTATGCATAACAGCTCTGTTCAATCTGCTTTGTCTTTGTGCTTCTACTACATGGCATCATGGGCAAGTTTCCCTGTTGAGATGTACAGAGTGATAATTATAATCTTCTAATTTGTATGTATTTTTCTACAAATTGGTACAGCTTTAAGTTTAATGGTGAGGATCTTTAGCTTTTACAAAAAGGATACTCGACTGTCCACAGAACCCGTGAATAATATACAACAGCCAGTCACGATGCACAGTGTTTTTAACTGTATCCAGAAGCTGACCGTTCCACACATACTTCATATAAGGTTCACTACAGATCCCGAAAACACCTGAAAAATAAAAGCATCAGAAAGATAAGAAAATTGATAGGCATTAAACTCATTTTTAAGTTCTTCCGTTTGTTTTAACTGCAGTATAAGAGGCCTGCTTAACGGCACTGCCATTCCGTGCGCGTCACTCATTTCCGTGTCCAGAACGGTGCTCCATGCAAAGTCAAAGAAGAAAGGCATTTTCTGATTTGCGACTTTTTTTCTAAAAGAAAACGAGAGGGACACTAAGCAGACGCGCGTGAATACACGAATGGAGAGAGGGCGGGCGGCGGCAGCGGAGCACCCGGGGCGGAGTCTGAGGGTCTGGGCCGGCTCTGCCTCTCTGGCAGGATGCCCAGCTCCATCAACAGTGTTACTTTCTTGCTGCTTCCGTTTTCTCCTCTGCCCTACCGCATGTGCTCGTTGTAAGGATGAAGTACATCGGTAACGCACACCACGTGCTTAGACCAGCCTCGTCATTTCTCACGCTTCCCTAAGCGGTACTTCTCACTACACCAGGCCTAATTTCACCAAACGTGGTGTCAGCAAGTATTTTTATTAAACAGCAATAAGTTTCACAAAACTTATAAGCATAAAAATAGAAAATAAATGTATGTATAAGTTTAAAGATTGTAACAGGTGTGGACAGTCAATATTATCTTTTCCCTCAAAACATGATCTGTTAAGAGTATCTATATGACAAATACCCTGTGTTTTGATTTATAAAAACTAAACTTTCTCTGCCTTTTCAATGTACTACACAAGAACATGAATACAGACACTTGCTGGCTCTGTCACCTTGGGTAAGCTACTTAATATCTCCAGTTTCTAAAGTGTAAAATGATGATACTGCTACCCTAAAGATGTCCAAATTAAGGAGTTTATGCAGACCCTAATACACTGCCTGATACAGAGCAGGAATATGTATTTTTAAAAATATGTATTTTCTTTTTCTTTTTTTATCAACTCCCCCACTTCCTCCTCTCACTCTTTATTTCCTGCTTCTCCCTGTCTGGTAGGAGAATGATCCCCAACCACAGCAAAGATGTCAGGATCCTAATCGCCTAACCCTAACCCTATGAGTATGTTATATTGCACAGCAAAAAAGGGATAAAAATATAGTTGGATTAGGCTGCTAATCAGATGAGCTTGAGCCATGGTGATTATTCTGCAGCATTCACGTGGGCCCTTTACATCACAGGGTTTATATAACTGAAACAAGAAAGCAGCAGTGTGAATGTTAAGAGTGATGCAATGTGGAAAAGCAACTCAGCTGGTGCCTGCTGGCTGTAAAGCTGGACTGGAGGGCGTCACAGGCCAGGAAATGAGGGTAGGCCCTGGAAGACAGAAAGGGCAAGAAAAGGGGTTCTCTAGAGCCTCTGGAAAAGAATGCAGTCTGCTGACACCCGACAGCTCACTCTCACCCAATTTGGAGTTCTGCCTTTTATATGGTAATAAATGTGTGCTGTTTTAACACATTGCTGCTGGCTTGAACCACCAGTGGTACATGCATGACTGTCCCATGCCACCCAATGGGACAGTCGTACATGCACCACCAGTGGTTTAGAGCTGCCTGGTATTGAGGCATACGAATGTTATACTGCATAATTGAAAGTATCACTCAGCAAATCATCACAAGCAAGTAGTCAGACTCATTAGTTATCTTGCCCTCTATCTATCGCTAGTGGCTTGGTTTATAATGCAGTGTCCGGGTGATCGGAGGGTGATGAGGGTGTACTGGACTTGGCCTTTGCCAAGTCAAGGGCAATGCCAGGATGGTAACTGTCTATGAGTGGACCAGAACCTTTGGGAAAGCACTAGTAGATCACCGCTTCTTTTTGAGTATCCTGCAACGATGAGACTTCTAGGACCACTCTAGGTTGAATTCTGCCTCTACAGCCAGATCTTTATCACTATAACTTAAGTTGTATGGAGCAAGGGGGTGCAAAGACACTGTGACTTAGTACACTGCCATCATTGGTCCAATTCAGTTAAGTCCCTTAAGTTTGAAACTATTCCTTCACAACATTCGCGTTAGCAATGCCTCCAGCTTTAGAGTCCTAGACAAACCCAAGAACATTTCAATAAAAGCGCTGATAAAGAGGAATAAAGGTACTGTGTGTCTGTTAGTCCAGCGTCTCCAGGGGCACCTAGACCAGCGTCCTACAGTGATCCAACAATGGTCCTAAAAAGCAGCAGATTTAATGAGGGTCTGACAGATTCAACTGGGAATAATTAAACTAATCATAGGCTCTGACCTGCTTTACCTAGTTTTCAGTCATATGATCTTCATCTCTAGGTCTCAGCTTCTTGGTCTTTATTTCTGTAAAACTGGCTTATACCTACAGAGCAGCTTTTAGGAGGCTTTAGAGATATTACATGTGAATGCCCAAAGCGTAATAGGCAACCCCTAATAACCTTTCCCAAAATTCAGTCAATGACACTGTTCTCTAGGAAGGAAAGTAAGATGGCACATATCCTCCAACATCCGAAGAAGTTCTGCATTTAAATGTCATCAAAAGTCTAAACCTGAATATACCCATAAAAAGTACATGATTAATAGTTTAAAAATGCCAGCAAGAGTCAGGGAGGGGTCACACACCTGTAAACCCAGCACCCAGGAGACTGAGGCAGGAGGATTGCTGTGAGACTGAGGCCAAACTGGGCTACACAGTGAGTTCAAGGGCAACCTGAACTACACAGTAAGGCCCTGTCTCAAAAAGCCACCCCCACCCCAAGTCTGTAATTTTCTGGCTGGCCTACAAATGAAACCACATGGTCAAGCCCATGTATCCAAGACAAACCACTGAAAGGATGAACAGAACTGAAGAAAGGAGAAATGGGAGTGAATTTAATGAGATGCCATCTTGCAGATGCTGCATTAACATAGGATAAGTCTGCTAAAATCACTTACCACTTCTACCCTGTGTGATTAATCCTTCATCTTCAAAGATGTCAAAGCTCTCCTGGCGAGTCTGAGTTGTTTCTGATTTTAACATCTCCAGAGGCATTCGCAAGACAGTAAGATTATACTGAAGTGAGTGGGACAAATCGTAACTGTAACTGAGAAGAGAATTGATACTTAAGAGTTACGAAGGCAAGGCATATTTTATGGTTTCAGTTCCCTTATGAAAATAAATCTGTGAGCTAAATTAATTAGCACCTGTAACTTCACTTGGAAACAGTGTTATTCAATTAAGTACTATAAAACACAGCAAAATATGGACATGATTGGAAATAGAAACTAACTGAATGAATTAGGAATTTGCATGACAAGAAACATACAATGTGAGTACTATATATTCACTGATTTGTACAACATGCATTTTTTTGCTTCACATTGAAATCAATCAACGTTCATGGTCTTGCAAAGGGTCAAACATACAAGGTTCTATAGATACAACATCCACTGTAATAGTACATGGTCCTGTACCCTGACTTACTCCTGTTCAAGAATAATTCCACTGATTATTAATGGTAATATCATAACCGACTTCATAATAAACAAGAAAAAGCAAAAAACTTGAAACTATTACAGCAAAACATGTTTTAGGAGAATAAAAGCCATATAAAATTATCACTTTCTGCACAAATAAATTTAACCATTAGGTCAAAAGAAACATGTTACAATTTTTATTTCACATAATTAACAATTAACAAGTATCACTAGCTATATACTTTTAGTACAGACTTTCAGAGGGTACCTTCAATACTTTAGGTTTACAAAAGCTTGTAAAGTATTTTAGTAATATCTTAGGTTACATTTTTGTTTGGAGAGTCACATATATTGACTAGTATTTCTTTAATTTACTTATATAATTTGATTCAGGTGGATTTTAGTTTCATCTGTGAAATTCAATTTCCACACTTATTTGATAGATCCACTCAATTTAGCAGTATTAATCTCAAATAGGCAAAATCTGTATTAAGTTGGTTTCTGACTTCTAACAATCAATTCTTCCTACTTAAAACAATTGCTTTATTCTGGCTGAGTCTTAGGAAAATTCCTGTGTTTTTTAAAAAACAGAATTATTTCTATTAAAACACAAGTAGCACTGCAGTGTGCTCTCCTTATGTTTGTAACCTGTGGAAAATGAAGAAGTGCCTAATAGGAGCAAAACAGCTCAAACTTACCTGAAGTAAAAATTGCTAGATAGGTCTACATTTTGAAAGATTCGCAGATACCTAAAACAAACAAAGCACATTATACTCGCATACAATAATATTGATTTTCACAGTTTAACATATGTGCGCATAAATACATACACACACATATATGTACATGCAAATATACTCGTTGAGAAATCCGAGCCAGCCCGTGAACAACCTGGCCTGACGCAGAGCCCAGTCTACAGCTCACCCCGAGGCCCTCGCTCCACAGTCGGACTGCTCCTCATCTCTGAGGAAGCCATGGAACGCGTAGACTGAGGTCAGACACAGTTAAACACTGTTTTCACTTTTACAGAGTGTGCTGAAATACTTTGAGGATGGAGAGAGGATAGTAACAAAAATAAAACGTTGGAGGGTCATCATAATTTTAAGTTGGAAAATTTTTTAAACTGAAAAAAACAAAAAAAACAACCTAACCCAACCCAATCACAAGCTTCCCTTTAAGCAGCTGTACACCTTGGGTTCATTTTTTTTTTTTTCCTGTCTTTTTGAGGTAGGGTCTCACTTTGCAGTTCAGGCTTGCCTTGAATTCACTTTGTAGCTCAGGCTGACCTTGAACTTGAAGTGACCCTTCTGTCTCAGCCTCCCAAGTGCAGGGATTACAGGCGTGCACCACCATGCCTGGCTAGACCATGAGGTTCTTTCTATTTTTCACTGTAAGATACAAGGCTGTCAAGAACGTTCTATTTTCCTACACACGTGTGAAGAGTCGCTCTACAGTACGTGTACAGAAGCAGAATCACTGCCTGTAGAGAACATGATTTTCATTTTTCACTTTTACTAGGATATTTCTTAAGGGACTAGAATAATATCACTCCAATTCACAGTGTATTACTCATTTAAATTCAGGATATATAACTCAATAAAAATTCATTTTCCACATCTCTAAATTTGATGACAGTAGGTAATTATTTTCAGTCTGAATAATGAGAATAAAATGGTATGTCTTCAATTTCCAGTCCTAAAATTGTGAGAAGACTCTTCCTAAGGTTTAACCCAAGGTTTAGCCTCTTTATCTTTTCCCCACTGATTTGGAGAAATTATTCGGATATTCTAAACACGAGTCCTTGTTTTACGTTGTGCATGTTCACTTTCAGACTGTCTCTTGTCTCCTACAATCTTCCCAGACTGTAAAGCTGATTTTAAAATGAATTAATTTTCAGTGCTGAGATCAAGCCCAGGGCTTTGTGCATGTTAGGCAAGCACTCTACTACTCCGTCAAAACACTTTTAATATTGAAAGCTTCAAATCTGTCATTGTGTTCATACAATTTGTGCCTTTTAGATTTTATTTACGAAATTCTCCTCTGTGCCAGAATCATAAAAATGTTTACCTTTGCTTTCTTCATGCTATCTATGTGCTTCTGAAATTGCTTTGTGAATACTGTCAGAGACTGGAATCAAATTTTGTGTCCAAACTGAAATTTAATTTTGTATTTCATTTAATAGCACCACTTAGTGATGCTATTACTTTTCCCCAATGATTTGTAGTGCTTCCCACATAAATGTCAATTTCCCACATAAAGTGGATCTTTTCTTGGACTTTCTGACCTCTGTTTACTGATCAGTGTCAATTTCTCCACCAATATCATGCAGCTATACTACAGCATAGTATCTGACTATCTGAATTCTTGTAAGTTTATGTCTAGTTAGACTTACCCCTTCTTATTTTTACTTTTAGGACTGTCTTTATTACATTTAGACTTTTGCTTTTCTATATAAATTTAAAAATGTTTATCATGTTCCATTTTTAAAAGTCCTTTTAGAATTTAGATTAGTTAGATTAAATTTATCAATTAATTTTGGAGAAAACTAACCTCCATAAGTCTTCCCATTCATGAAAAAAAGGGATATGTTTTCATTTATGGAGAGATTTTAAATGTCTTTCAGTAATGTTTTAAACTTTCTCTACAAGGTTTTGTGTCACTTTTGTTACGTGCATTCCTAGCTGCTCTGAGATCTTTGATACTACCCTAAACGATGTCGTTGTTAAATTCTGTAGTTCATTACTGGCTGTGTACAGAAGCAATACTGGTTATTGCATGTTGACTCTTTTCTTCAGTCACAGTGCTCGACTGCCATTAGTTCTGAGTTTGTGTATGTTCTCAGGTTTTCCAAGGAGAAAATCGTGCTGCTTATATAAGGACAACATCTGCCTGTTTTCAAACTTTACATTTTATTTCATAGCCTTATTGCATCAGCTAGTATTATGATGGCAGATACCTCTGTTACTTCTTACTTTAATAGAAGGCGAGGTTTTAAAATAATTTTGGATAATTCTTTAATAAGTATATTTTACACTATCAGGTTAAGAATAGTAGCTTAAATTTCTAGTTTGTTAAACAAAACTTGATCATGAATATACAATTCTGCCCAATATACTTTCTGAAAATATTATGATCATAATTTTTTCCAACATTTTAAAGTAGTTAATTGCATCAGTAAATCTTCTAATGTGGATATAACCATGCATTATGGAGATAACCTCTACTTGTCCTTATACAGTAAATACTTAATAGTACTAAATTTTATTTCTAATATTTTACCAAATATTCTTGCTTAAATGGATTATTGGACTATATAGTTTCACGAGTGTGCTTAAAGTTTTTCCTACCAAGTAATACTATCTTCTACGAATAATAAGCTATTGATAGAGTTGTATCTTGTTCTGCATAAAGTATACTCTATTACATAGTATTAATCATAAGATAATTTCTCTCTTTAAAGATAATCCCATCACTATACAGAACAATAAAATTTGTTTTACTATTCTTGGCTAAAGAATCATAAAAATGGGGTTAATAAACTATATAAACCTCTAATTTTTTTCTTGTGATTTATAAGCATTAGTCTACTTGATTTAGTTTTAATATACTAAGCCTGTAAGCTATATGTGATATAATTGTTTCAGCTGGTGGAAGACAAGATTCCCTTTATCTGGTTAACTACATGTATACTCATTGGAAGCTTTTTTTTTTTTTTAACAACATTACCTCCAAATTATCATCAAAGACAATGTCATAATAATCTAGAAATCTACTATCTAAAATAATCTCAAGCAAAAGATCAACACTGCCTTAAATTTTGGTTCATGTATCAAATCAAAACAATACCATAAAAGTAGAGAGCTTAATTAAAATCTGTTACCAATCCTAAAAACATGAAAATGCCTAATTTGTTTCATTTTAACCTCTGAAACTTTACAATCTCTGAACTTTTGTGTGTGTGTGTGTGTGTGTGTGTGTGTATGCGCACGCACGCATGCACACTGCAGACTAAACAAGGGTCTCCACACTGAGTTACACACTCAGCCCTTTCTAAATTTTGTTACTGTAAGACAGCATTTCGCCAAGTCTCTAGGTTCGCTCAAACTTGTGATCTTCCTCTCACAGCTTCCCAGAATGCAAGGATTATAGGTGTTCACCACTATACTTGGTTTATAACTTTAAAACTATCAATTTGTTAATAGCTTTTCCCAATATTCTCAAGGTTCCAATAATTCCTCCAAAAATGTTTGAAAGATTTCAAATCCACAGAAGATGGAGGGACTGAGGGGCAAAGAGTATAATGAACACCAGTATTTCCTCTTCTGAATTCACTGTTAGAACCCTCTCCTTAAACATAAATATTCTCTCTCTAGTTTTTTTCTTTACTTCTTTTTTAAAGACAGGTTCTTATACACATGTAAACACTGTATTGTTTCGTTAGTGTGAGGAGCTGAAAGAAAAACCATCTGTATATGTGTATGTATATGTATACAAAAAATAATTAAGATAGTTGTAGTACTGATTTCCCTGAGTTTGCTGAAGAGAAAGATTTGTGCTGGTATTGTTCAGACATTGAATGCAGATGTCTTGTGCTCTGGGTGAATGATTTGGGGATGACAGTGCTCAGTGTATGTACCATTGTTGTCCCCTGATTGACGTGTTTTGAAATTTTGTTGTAGTTTCTTCTTCTTCTTCTTTTCTTTCTTTTTATCCTTAAATAAGATGGATTTGAAATAAATAACTAAATAAAGACAGGGTCTTGCTATGTAACACAGGCCGACCCAGAACTCAGGGTGATTCCCCTGCCTCAGTCTCCTAAATGCTGGAATTACAGGCATGCTCCACCATGCCCAGCTCTCTCTTTAAATATACAAATATATTTTATTTTCTAAACCGTTTGACTGAGGATCCCTAATATGAAACACAAAAATCTGAAATGTTCTAAAATCTGAAAGTTTTTGAGCAACAGTATGAGCCACAAGTGGAAAAGCTCACACCTGACACCATTTTATATGTCACAGTCAAAACACAGATGTACTACAAATACTGCATAAAATTACCATCTGGCTATATGTATAGGCTGTATAGGAAATAGAAATTAATTCTGAGTTTAGACTTGGGTCCTATCTTCAAGATATCTCTTCATGATTATGCAAATATTCCAAACTTTAAAAAAAGTAAAAAAAAATTGAAACAATTCTGGTCCCAATCATTTCAATAAGGGATGCTCAACCTGTACCACTATAATACCCTCCCCACAACTGAAAACTGGTCCTATCACTAGTATGCAGTCCATATACCCACCACCCCCAGGGAAGGCCTTTCTGGTTCTATGTAGGTATGTGCACACACACACATTTTAACCAGGTCTAACTGAAATTCACACAGTGCATTCGTTGTGCCTGTTTTAAAATCTAATAGAATTGTTCTTCTTCCTATCTTTCATGATTTGAACATTTTTAAAGAGTTTAGGCCAGTTACCTTGCAAATTATTTAATTTAAATATTTTTTGTATTACATATAATTCTTTTTTCTTAGAACATGTTTGCAGCACATGATGTTTACATTCCATGTAAATTGTGTGGAGTTGGTGCGTGCACCTAACACACCTTAATTTCCTTTTTCATCCTCTTTCCTGCCCCTCCTCCATCTCTTGATCCCCTTTCTTTCTTTTTTTTTTTTTTTTTTTTTTTTTTTTTTTTTTTTTTTTTTTTTTTTTTTTTTTTTTTTTTTTTTTTTTGGTACCAGGGATCAAACTCACAACCTTGTGTCTGCCAGGCAGGCACTTATGTCACTGAGCTAAATCCCCGGCCCTATTTTTTTGAGAGAGGGTCTCATGATGCAGTTCAGGCTGGCCTTGAACTCACTTTGTAGCCCAGGCTGGCCTCACAACGCTCCTCCTGCCTCAGCCTCCCAACTGCTGGGATTAAAGGTGTGCGCCACCACACCCGGCTCCCTTTCTTTTTGAGAAACGCTATCTTCTTACTTCTTATTTTCTACCTTTTATTTTGCTCTTTGTATCTTGGGTCTCTCATATATGAGAAACTATGCTGTATTTTAACTTGTGAGTCCGATTTATTTTATTTAACATTATGGTCACAAGGTGCTTCCAATTTCCTACAAGTGACTCAAGTTTATCCTTCATGGCAGAGTAGTGCTGTTCTGTGTATAAATACCACATTTTCTTTATCCATTCATCTGTTGATGGACATACAGACTGCTTCCAAGAGTTAGCTATTATGAACTGTGCTGCTATAAACGTGGAAGTGCTTATAACACTGTAATGTGATGTCTTTAACTCTTTTAGAAAGATGCCCAGAAGGGAAACAGCTGTATCAAATGGGATTTCTAATTTTACATTTCTGAGAAATCTCCATACTGATTTCCATACTACACTTTTAGCAAAAAAATTACTAAGCATTATCTGTGCCCTTCCCATTGCTTCACATTAATAGGCCAATAACGTTAATTTTATTTCATTAATGGTAATGGTATGTTTGATCAGTCAGTTAAGCATGTCTACCACTTTTTTAATTATAAAAACTCTTCCTCCTCTTTTTAAATAATACAGAGACCTACGGAGTTTAGTGTTTACAGTGTGAATATTGTCCTCCCACTTAATGGTTTTAATAATTTTTGCCAGAATCAACTGTTAAAACAAAGTTTTATTAGCCTTGAACAAAAGTTGCACAATTCTGAGCCAAAATTTGGCCTTTCTATGTAACATTTATAATCCTTCAATTCTGTTCTTTCCTTAATTGGTTTACCACATTCAAAAAATAAATCCCACAGGTACATACCTAGCTTCATCAGGATGAGTAACCCTTACAGAATCATTGGGTATATAGATCATATTTGTATCTTCAATTTTATATATTGCATGGCCTCCAATATCTGCCATCTTTCTCCTTTTAGTTATTAACACAATATAATAGCCTTCTAAAAACCTGACAAAACCTGTGCAATAAAAAAGAAAAATAAATATAATGCTTTGTAAACTTAGTAATGTTTTTAGATGTGTATTTAAATAGCCAAATACTTAGACACACTTGCTACTGTATTTCTGTAGTTTAGACACATACAGATTTTGAGTTTGCTTAGAATTGTTAATTACTGTCATTTATCCCTCTTAATAATACTCTAAAAATTTATGTGATTCATTAATTCCTCTAATCTCATTACATATAGGATGGAGGTACCTTAAATAAAAACATAAGGGAGTTTTCAATTCATATAGACTTCTAATTCTGCACAGATGACAAGTTCTAGAAATCTGTCACACACAACATAGAAAGTTATCACTGATGAACTGTACAATGAAAATTAAGCTGATACACTTTATATTTCTGCCACAATTTTACTTACACACATAGATAACAATGAAAGAAAAGATTACAATAAAGGAAAACAGTGTTACAAGGTATGATGTGAAGCCAAGAATAAAAATTATATACAATGATACATACCACTTGCATTTGCTATACACATTGAATTGCATCACACTAGTGGCTGAGAGATAAAAACCAAATCAGTTACTTGCAGAAGCTAAGGTAGTTCTGGACACTGGGAGAAACTGAGCACTCATAAAACGTTATGTGATAAAGGACAACATCTCGGGAGAATCTCCAGCACACTGGAGGACGCGTTAGGGCTGTTTCCCACGTCAAAGCACAAGGCCATAAATGGCATTCTTTATGAACTAAAAGTATGCAGATAAGGCACACAGCTGAACGGTGGTCTGGTTTCACTGGAGGTAAGATTTAAATATCTAGTAGGACGTCTCCTCTGTGCTCTCTGTGAGATACAACTGAACGGTGCCGGTGGGGAGAAGAGAGGCTGTGGGCAAACCCAGAAGCACTGGGCTGAAGGAACGTCAGCAATCCAGAGACCGCCAGGCCCTTTCGGTGCTGCGCTAGCACGCACTGTGAATCTCGATGACCGGCTTTCCGGAGGCCTTTGATCATGGCAGCTCCCTCCTCCCTCCTTTTTATATAAAAATTTATCAATGAATAAATGCTGGAGGAAAATACATTTGGGGAAAAACAAACTTCACAGACTCTTCATAATTAGTGTCAAAACTCAACTTGAGCCAGCTTAAGCTAAAAAGAGGAATTCACACTGAGAATACCACAGTGATTCGCGACAGTCACGGGCAAATGTGCAAGCAGGCGTCAGGAAACACCCAGGCACGCAGCGTCTTTGAACGCGCACTCCCCCGTGCTCGCTCTCCGCACACCAGATCCCCCTACTCCTGCCACCTGGCAGGAAACACAGCTGCTGAGCGCTCTGACTTTCCCGACCAAAAGGTCCACGGGGAAGAAACTGACTTTCTGAAACACCGAGTTCAATTCCGGAGTTCCCAGGAAAGCGCCCGGGTCGACCCAACTTCAGCTGAGTGCTCAGTCTTGGACCAATCAACTACGGCCGAAGAACAGTGTCACGATGCACTGGCGGACACTTTATAAATAACTAGGTAAGGGGCAGGAAGTGGGTGGTACTGATTCCTAGAAAAGTGAAGGGGCTGGGGTGGGGGGAAGCATACGTAAATTAGCTCCAGTTAATTATCTGTGCAACCTCTTCTACAAATATCACGCAAGGAAATCGAACTCAGGACCTTGCGCTTGTCAGGCAGGTGTTGTGCCTCTGAGCTGTATCCCCATCCCCAAATATCACTTCTGATAGTTAAGCTTCTTATGAAAATGGTTACGTACCTCTTATCCAAAATGTTTGGGAAAACGTCCTAGATTATGAGTTTTTTTTTAAATTTAAAAATGTGCACATACCTACGAGATGGCCAGGGATGGGATACAGACTAAACATGAAATTAATTTAGGGTGCATATATATCTTATACACATAGCTTGAAAATAATTTTGTATACTATTTTTAATAAATTTGTGCATAATTTTACAGTATAAAATCTTCTACTGGAATGACCAGTTGGTCCGATCGTGGAGCATTTTGAATGGCTGGATGAAGGATGCTCAACTTGCATTAGAGATCACAGAGTAAAGTTCTACGTTATGCCAGGTCACTGCAGTGCCATGTTCTGTGCTGGTGATTAAAGAAAGACCCATACATATTCATGTTCAGCAGGATTAAGCTCTCAGGAACATAGGAGTCACCCTAATAGTGAAAACAAATCCAAAATTAAAAACTTGGCTCCCAGAACTTTCACTTTGGAAATTAAAAGTAACTTACTGGTAGGGGGAAAGGAACACTTCTGAAATGACAATCTGAGGAGGTAGACAGATCCCTTCCCCAAGGAAACTATCATAACTTGTGAAAAATATAAAAATAGCAAAACACTGAAAGTTTCTGGAACCTATCCTAAGGGCAGGCAGCAAATGAAGAAACATTTATTTATGAAAATCTACTAAATTTTGGCGAGAACAGCAAGTCTGTGGCATTTAAATCATGGTCTGCTTGCACCCAACCCTCCAGTTCAGTGGGGCAGGCTACTTACTCCCAGCAGGTGCAGCCAGGTAAAGAAATTTAAAGACAAGTAAACAATTAGCAAATAAGGATTTAGAAACTTTGGAGCAATTTGAGATTATCATCACTTGTGTGTGTACGATCAACGTCCCCATAGAGGATATAGACTGGGTTGGGTATCGTTGAGTACGTTTAAGTTACACTTGGTACAATCTGCATACAAGTTATACACCATGCATTAGTCTTCAACATACAGGGGAAGGATTAGTCCTTTACTACAAAGAGTTGAGGAACAATGCTCTAGATTGTGTTCACTGAGCTACATCACCAGCCCTTTTCATTTACTTTTTTATTTTTTTAGTCTGAGATAGTCTGAGTCACTAAGTTGCCCAGGCTGGGCTTCAACTTGCAATCTTTCTGCTTCAGCCATCCAGAGTGTCACATTTAGAGTATTATAGACTGTATAATAGGTTCACAAGACAACAGTTGAAAACATTCCAGCAAAAGTACCCACAAATTAAGCATTCTAAAAGTTAGCAGAAAAAATATTTAAAAGACAACCATTCTAATCATTTCACACACGTTATCATTTTGACAAGAGGATATATTTCTCAAAGATAAGTATTTTGTGTTTTATAATTTCAGTATCCCTCATGACAAGCATATTTTAAGATAGCACTAGGAAAATCACAGATTTTCATTAGCTTTGTTCACTCTTCACTGATCCCAAACTTTATTTACATGGTTAAACTGGACCATTTAAAAAGCCTAAAATAATAACTATCTAATACATTATTGTGTGACTTCACTTATAGGTGGGTCTTTCTTTGATTTCATCATCCAAGAACAATTTCAAACCAATGAGGCCTCCAACTACAGAAGAAATTGCTAAGAACCTTCAGTCCTCACCTAGAGTTTATTAACTAATAATTGTGTGTAAACGTCTGATTATAAACTTGATTATCAGTATGTTCAAATAAAGCTTATAGTTTTACAAGCTTAGATACAACAGATTAAACATTAGTCAAAGAATATCACTAAAAGAAAAGAATACTGCTGAAACAAATACACCAACCTAGCATGAAAACAAGTCACAGAAGTTACACGGAAGTTGCAAGAGCACAGTGAAAACAAACAAACAAACCTTCCAATGTAGCAGAATATAATCAGATTCAGTAAATCCTGTCAAAATACAAAGTGTTGATGCTGGGCGTGGTGGCACACACCTATAATCCCAGCACTTGGGAGGCTGAAGCAGGGGAACTGCTTCGAGTTCAAGGCCAGCCTGGGCTACATAGTGAGTACAAGGCCAGCAAAGACTGGCATTTAGAAAATGTAACACAAGTCAAGTCCATATTAATGGTTCATATGTAGATAGCATTTAGTCCCCACTCAAAAGGTTCTGGCAGCAGAGAAGCTAAGAGGCTGACTCCCTCCGTCTGGCTGCCACGTGCCGGGCGCTGAGCGACCTGGCCTCACGTCGCTACCCCCATGCTCACGCCTGCCTGTGTGCTCACTGCGACCAGAGCCCACTGCTTTCCTTTCAGGTCTGTCCACACCTGACTTCGCCCTCAGGGTCCGGCTCGAGTCTCCGGTACTCTGGAAATGTTTCCTGGCTCTTCTGGTCCAAACAGCCCACCTCCTGCGTAATCTCCAACACACTTTAACTAATGTAATGTGGATCTTAATTAGAGTCTTGGAATTGTCTCATACGTGTCAGTTTTTATCCTCTGTCCTAGTGCAGTCAGGTACAAGCCCATAGTTCAGTAAAGACAGGGTTACTGCCCCACTACAGTAAGGGAGCTCAGGAGTACCCCACTAAGGGAAAGGCAAGGGGGAGAAGGCTTAGGTAAAATTTAAATACAGAGATGCAAATCAAAGCAGACTGTATTTAAAGAGATCAATATCAATTCTGTACCAGGAATCCATCTGAACCAATGTCTTGTTTCCTTTAAAACATCGAAGTTAGTACAAGCCTGCAGTATACTATCCAGAAGTCCTTAACAGAAGTGATATACCTGAACTGTAAATCAAAGCCACTTCTCCCTGTCAAGTGACACAGATCATCTAGGTATGCGTGGGATGTTTTATCTTCCTGAGCAATTTCAGACAGCAGGTTCTGATGGTCTGTGAGTTTAAAGAAACTTTCTCAGTGAATAAAAGCAGGCATCATACAAAGCAGGAAGTCATGATATGGTAAGGCTACAGCCTGTTTTTAGAGGAAACTCCTTTTAAAATTAAAGCCAATTCTACCACAGTTGTTATTCCAGCTGATGGATGTCAGGGCAGATGTTTATAGTTACAGCTAAAGTTAACTTTGCATTCTATAGTAAATCAGACAACATTTCTCAAAAGTCCAAAATGTTTCTGTATTTCCTAATACCCTATATAAAACTCAGCTGTGTTTACTCAGCATGTAATGTTTATAAATAGTTTGATGGCTGACTGGTGGATAATGAAGTTTTAAACAACATAAGACAGGTAAGATAAGTTATAACTATAAAGCTATATAACCTTAGAAACTGTCTTTACTCTAGGAAGAGGGTTAAAAAGGTAGCCAACGGGAAGTATATTTCTTACCTACAACACCAAATGCTGAAACAGCTTGAAATAACCCAGAGGACCCTTTTTGTCCCATCTTTGTTCTATTTCCCAGATCCAAGCGGCCCAGAAGTTCCCGCACTTCTTGTTGAGTATATACATGCTAAAAATAAGCATACACAATCTGTAAGGTACTTACGCTTGAAAATTAAAAGTTGTCTATAAGAATCATTAGGTATAATAATAAGCTATAATTTTAAAAGATCAACAAATTCTTTAACATTAGCAATTAAGGCTGGTTACTGGAATATGTTACTATATTAAAAACTGTCAAAACCATATATTGTTAAATTTAGAAACTTAAGAGATCCAGGGATGTTTCAGTAAGTCTACGAATCTCTTAGAACTATACACTGAATTTTGAATATACTGTTTGTGCTTTTGCATTGAAGACCCTTAGCTTCTCAAACGGCTCCTGAGCAATCATCCCCTATCCCAAAAATAAAGCCAAGAACATTGCAGAAAGGCAAACAGGTAGGGGAATGGACTTCCAGGAGTAATGCAGAAAATCATAATAAATAATTTATTCAAAATTATTACAACACAGAAAATAGTTTTGCAAAGATGTTAATAACGAAAATGAGTTCCAAACTGAAGTTAATAACATACATGAGAAACTAGGAATGCACGTGGATGTAGAAATAGTCACAGACAGAAACTTCAATCCAAAGGGTAAATTAAGTTCTTTCATTTGCAAAAGCTAACACTGACCTTTGAATACCACTATGTTGTATTTCACATCTAATACTTCATGTTTTTGTGCTACCTAAATGAAGTTTCTGTATTCCTGACTCCGGATAACACAGTATCTGGGTAAAAATAGCCTAACATTTCAGAAGAGATGATTTTTAGCAGTGTAATAAAAAGTCTATAGCATAGAATTCTTCCCTGACTTCAGGTAACTTCATGTTAAAGCACAGTA
>RJWM01015632.1:0-47346 GCA_004363535.1 Dasyprocta punctata | reverse complement strand
GGCTGCTATGTCATAATGCAAACCGTTTACCTGGGTTTTACATTGAGATCTGATGCCTGCTATTTATAACAGTTATCATTAAAAGAAAATAAATAAATAATTTCCCAGGAAAATTGTTGTAGTCTTTTATCTCTCAACCTAATTTTTCTGTATATGTTCTGTGGTTATTGGGTGGAAGAAAATATTAAGAGAAAAATACAGAGATTTATAGGTAAAGTAAGCTTAATGATCTGAACCAAAATTCACACAAAGGATACCAGAAAGTTTAGAAATTCCTTGAGATGAAAATTAGAAGTCAAAATTTTAGTATTCTCAAGAAATGACAATTGCAAATGATAACCAGTGATCCAAATTTTACTTATTTTATTTACTTATTAATTAATTTTATTGCTACAATTTAAATATACACAATGACCACATTCATCATAGGAAATCTGTACCTGTACATGATATATCTTGATTCTTCTTTTTTCCCCTTTCCCCTCTCTTCCTTTCAACCTTTCTCCTCCTTATTTGCAAAAGCCTTGTTTCCATTTTATCCTTCTTTTCTCATTTTTTTCTTTTCCCTTCATTCTTTTCCCCCTCCTCCATTCCTAGTTCCTGTTCCCCTTTGAACAGTTTCTTCCTTTTGTGCAATATCTCCTGTACATTTTGGTACTTAAATTTCAGTTTCTCACACCAGAGAGTCAATGAAATATTTATGTATGTGAGTCTGATTTACTTTACTTAAGAGCATGGCTTCACTGTTTTGGTTAGTTTGGTTTTATTCTGTTTCAGTTTGTCTAATTTTATTATATTTGATGGTATGGACAGCTATTTCAAAGACAACAAAATATATTATGGTAGCAATTATTGATTTCCTATGATCTTGTTTTGAAGCCCTGCATTGCTCTCATTGTTTTGTTTTTATTGGTTTTAATCTGTACTATCTTGTTTGATTTTATTACGCCTAGTGATATGTGCAGTTATTTTGAAGATAACAAGAGGCGTTATGGTAGCCATTATTGATTTCCTTTTATCTATTTTTAAGTCATGTACCATGTTCATTGTTTTGTTTTGATTGACTCTATTCTGTTTTATTTGATTTGGTTTTGTTCTCTTCAAAATAAAAGAGTATGGTCTCAAGATACATTCATTTAGCTAGAAATGTCTGAAGTTCATCCTTCTTTATGACTGAGTAGTACTCCGTTACATATAAAAACCACATCTTCTGTATCCACTCATTGGCTGATGGGCATTTGGGCTGTTTCCAAGATTTAGCTATTACAAACTATTCTGATATAAACATGGTTGTGCATGTATCACTGTGGTATGATACTTTTAATCCTTTAAGGAAGATATCAAGTAGGGGACTAGCTGGGTCAAATGGGCCTCTACTTCTGGTTTTTTGAGGTATCTCCACAGTGGTTGAACCAGGTTGAACTCCCAGAAACACTGGAGAAGCGTTCCTTTTTCCACACAACCCTCTGGCATTTGTTATTGGTCAATTTCTTGATAATAGCCATCCTTTCTGGAGTGAAATGGAATTTAATTTGTATCTCTCAAATGAACAGTGATGTTGAACATTTTTATATATTTATTTGTCATTTGTGCCTGTTCATCTGAGAACTGTGTATTCATCTCAGATGCCCAGTATTGAATTGAGTCTTTAAATTTAGGTGGTCTGATTTTTTTTCAGTTCTTTATATATTCTAGGTATTAGTCCTTTTTCTGAGGAATAGCTGCAAAATTTTTTCCCTTCTATGAATTGTCTCTTCATTCTGTTGGTGAATTTTTATTGGTGGTGATTTCTTTTGCTGTCAAAAGTTTTTTAATATGATGGGATTCCAGTTGTTAATTCTTTATAGTATTTCCCATGCAATTAAGATTTCATTCTTGAAATCTTTGCCTATACCTGTGTCTTTAAGAGATCTGCCTATTCTCTCTTCCAACAGATTTAGTATTTCTATTTTAATATTTAGGTCTTTGATCTATTTATATTTTAGTTTAGTGTATGATGAGAGATATGGGTCTAGTTTTAATCTTTGGCATGTGGAAAGCCACTTTTCCCAGCACCATTTATTAAAGAGGCTGTCTTTCTTCCAGTGAATGTGTTTAGCCCCTTTGTCAAAGATAAGGTGGCTGTGTGTGTTTTGAGCTGTTTCTGCATCTTCTAGTCTGTTCCATTGATCCTCAGGTCTGTTTTCTTGTCCAGACCATGCTATTTTTATCATGGTAGCTCTATAGTACAATTTCAGGTCAGAAATTGTGATGCCACCTTCCTTGTCTTTGTTGCCAGAATTGTTTTTGCTATTTTATGTCTTTTCTGGTTCCAAGTGAATTTTATGAATGTTTTCTCTAGTTCCGTGAGGTATGCTAGTGGTATTTTAATTGAGATTGTATTAAATACAATTTTGGGAGTATGGACATTTTCACTATGTTGGTTCTTCCTATCCAAGTGCAAGGGATACAGTTCCATGTTCTGATATCTTATCTGAGCTCCTTTTTCACAGTACCATAGTTTTCAATGTGAAGATCTTTTACTTCATTTGTTAGATTGATTGCTATTTTTCATTTTTTTTTAATTCTCTTGTGAAAGGTGTTGTTTCCTTAATTTGTCTGTCTGTGAGTTTGTTATTTGTGTACAGGAATGCTTACCAACAAAGAAAAGTCCAGGTACTGAAGGATTCACTTCTGATTTCTATAAGAAATCTAGGGAAGATCTAATGTCATTACTCCTCAAAGGTTTTACTAATTTTAAAGCTACTTTCTGAGATTGGGACAGGTTACAGATTACAATAAAAGGACCAATTCTGAATAAAGAATGCAAAAGGGTCTGGAGCATGGATAAGAACATAAAATCTTTTATACTATTTTATAATCTTAACTCTTGCTAAATTTTTATGTAAATTAAAATAAATTTTAAAAATAAGAATGTCTATAGTCAAGGGTGAGAAAGAGTAGACTAAATGGAAGTGTTTTGAGTAAAGCATTCTGAGACCGTATCCAGGAATCAGAGTCAGTTTGATGTGTCAATGTTCTTATAAATCTGAAAAGCAGGGCAAAGTTCTGATAAAAATGTGTCAGTAAAGATTTTTCACTCCCATGTTCAAGGTCACAAAGCAGACGACTCCAAGTTCACCTCATAGTTTCATGCCTGAGCATCTCCAGTGGCACATGTACAAAGGAGTTGTCTTTTCTATTGCCAAATTCACATTTGCAGTTATCTACAGTTCTTTAAAATAAAAGACTCTTCAGGTGCAATTTACATGCCATAGTATTCACCCATTTTAAGCGTGCACTTGAAAGATTCCAAGTAACTTGCTGACTTGTGCAGCAAATTACCACAATCAGATTTAGGATAATTTCATCTCTCCCATAAAAGTCCTGCTTACCATTAGCATCTGTTTCAAACCCAACCCCTGGCAACATCTAATCTACTACCTCTCTCTGCATATTTGCTTTTTCTGCACATTTCATACAGTTGGAGTGACAGAACATGTTGTCTTCTCTGTAAGTTTCCTTTCACTTACTATAATGTTTTTGAAACTTATTTTTATTTGTTATGACATATATCCATGTTTCTTTACTTTTTGTCATTGGGTAATATTCCATTGTATGGATATACAATAAAGCGTTGGTTTGCAAGCATAATTTGTTCCAGAAACATGCTTATAATCCAAAGTACTTGTATATCAAAGCAAATTTCCCCATAAGAAATAATGGAAACTCAGATGATTTGTTCCATAGCCCAAAAATAGTCACATAAAATGAGTACAATACTGCACTCTAATAAGAAATAGCAGATGAAATACAAATAAAAGAAAAATAAACAAATTAGACTGTGTTTACCTTTGAAAACCTTCATGGCTGGTGTGAGGCAGAAAAGAGAAAGGAGGGCAGTTGTGAAGCATGAATTTCACTATCATTAATTATGGAATCACTGCTACCTATTGGCTCAGTAGTATCTTTTTCTCTTCACACGGCTTTAATGAAGAATCTGTCCAATGACAATTTCTTTTGCCGCCTTTTGAGAATTTCATGGAAATGTGATGTTGCATTGTCGCTAGACAGATTCACCACTCACACTGCTACAGCTTATTCGGGTGCTGTTTTCTACAAAGTTTTGCACTGTTTCCCACATTTTACACATCTCCTTAATGTCATTTCAAGTGAGGGATTCCTCCGTGTTTTTCTCCTCGTCCTCTGCAGAGATCGCCATACCTCTTTCTGTTGGGAGATGAACACCCACAATCCTACAGTGAGGAGAGAGAGAGAGAGAAAGAGAAAGAAGGAGAGAGAGAGAGAACAGAGGAACAGAGAGAGACAAATCATTGGTTCATTTGGGATCATTATTAGGTGTCACTACTTGTATTTCAAGCCATCATTCATTTATGAAGTTGAAATGTATTCAAAATGTTTGTTCGCCTTGCAGGACACTCACAAAACAAGTTACAGACCACAGTTTTACTGTACCATATTTGGTTTATCACTTACTAGTTGCTGGACATTTAGATTGTTTTTACTTCGGAGCTATTATACATAAAGCTGCTATACAACATCTACCTAAAAATCTTTCTTAATTTTTTTTTCTTTTCCTTCTATCTCACCATATCTCACCTCCTACCTGAAACTCTTTGTGTGGATATTTGCTTTCATTGCCTGGTAGATATCAGAAGTGAGATAATTGAGTCATATAGTGACTTCTCCAAAAAGGACTATACCACTTTGTATCCTTACCAGTGACCCCTGATGACAGTTTCTCTAAATCCTTGTCGGTATTTGTTACCATCTACCTTATTGATTATGTCTATTATGATAAGTATGGTATGACATCTTAGTGTGGTTTTAATTGTATTTTCCTGGTAGCTGATAACATTTAGCATCTTTTCATCTGTATATTTCTCCTTTCTATATCTCTTTCTGAGACAACTCCCACAGCAAAAATTTGGGATTCTTGTTGGATTCTTGTCAGTAATTTTGAACTCAGATGATGCTGTGGCGGCAATGCATGAAAGTGCTTGGAGCATACATTTTTAAAGATACCCAAGTACCCTCAAAACTTCAGAAAAATAAGTATCTTCTGTTTGCTAGAATCACAAGACATACTCCAGTAATAACTCTGACAACATCTGACAGAAAAGCAGCTTCACAATTATAGAAGCTACCGTTTTTGTTTTGACTAGGTCTTGTTTGTTTGAGACAGAGTCTCATGCTATATTCTAAGCTGACCTCAAATTTACGATCCTCCAGCCTCACCCTCTCCAGGCCTGAGATTACAGGCATGCACCAATTTTTTTTTTTAATTCTTCGGTGAGCTAAAGGCAAGATTGAACTGCCTCAAGGTTTGTTTGCTTTCTCAGCAGGCAAAGAAAGAATAGCAGAGCAAGAAAGAGAACCCTTAGGAAAACAACAACATAGTGAACTAACAATGCCAGTAATCTAGAAAAAACCATAGAATCAAGTTTTACTTCAGTAGAAATGTTAATAGATCACACAAGAGTCGAACTTCAGGGCCTATTTGAAATGGATGACAGAATTTTTCTAACACACAAGCTCACTATCAGATGTAATTAGCTTACTATGCTAAAATGATAAATAGTTGCTGAGTAACTCCCTAAATTGGATTGGCCTCAATCTCTAAGGGTCATAACTTTCAACAAAATTTTGTTCTCCTTAAAAAAAAAAAAAAAAAAAAAAGCAAGGTCCTAAAGTAGACATAATGCGGGTGTTTTTGAGGGACCCTCTCCAGATCTCAAACTATTTTAACAATGATTCATGCTGTAGAATCCCATCAGAAACTTCCACTAGTCAAATCCCTTCTTTGCCATCCAAGAATTTGTTCCTGAAACAAATATGGCACCCACTGCTCTGTGAAATTTCATCCACAGCTGTTTCTGACTTTACATTTTCTTGAGCCCTATTTAGATCTTTCACTAAAAATGATTGAGAAGGTAATACTCTCCTATTGTCTTAGTGGACAGCTATTTTTCTTGTTTTTTCTAGTTTGGAAGAAAAAAAAACATGTCAGAGTTTTATAATTGTTAACTGTACTGCACCCTGTCAAGATTTCATGTCATATCGTTTGAAGCGATAGTTGATTTGGCTGCGAACTCGATACTCTAGAACACTCTTTCTTGCTCACTAAGTGAATGCCATGGGAATGCTTGTGAGAACAGCACTGAAGAGGTCTTTGAACTTAGGACTTCATGTAATGTCAACACTTCAGACTAGCTAATATCTTCAGAAGTACTTTTTCACCTAACCTATAGGTGAAAATGAAAAGAGAAAGGCTTTTGACTGACATAATGGTTTTGTGGCTTTAACCTGTTTTGGATTTGGGGGTTTTGTTATTTGTTTCCCTGCATTAGTGGAAACTCCTACAATGCAACTCAAATAGTCTGTATTTGAATCTCAACTCTACCACTTATGAGCTAGTGATTTGGTCAAAATAAATTCTCTCTCATTCTTATCATTAGTCAAAAGTAGATATATGTGTACCTAATGAATCATGCTATTAATTTTTCCATTTCATTGGTCAGTAGTACAAAACTGATTGCACTGATAATGTGTAGCTTGTAAATTTCCATTATCCTTGATATTACTCAGTTTTATTTAGAAAAAGATTGAAAAATAGCTTATTTTAGCATTCAACAGTAAGTCCAAATGTGCTAAAATTCTATGCTGACAAATTGTTATAAAA
The DNA here is from genome assembly GCA_004363535.1 of Dasyprocta punctata. Lineage (NCBI taxonomy): Eukaryota > Metazoa > Chordata > Mammalia > Rodentia > Dasyproctidae > Dasyprocta > Dasyprocta punctata. The sequence goes on along the minus strand of RJWM01015632.1, from coordinate 40,664 downwards.
ATTTTTAAATTAAATTTCCAAAAGATGAAAATTTATAGATGTGTGATTTTCTACAAAGCTGAACAAATACTGATTTTGGCAATAAAATCACACAGTGATCAGAATTTTCCAAACATTTGCTTTAAAAATACTCTTACCTTAGTCCAAGTTTCATTATAAGGTAGTCATCTCATTCATCATACATAGGCCAACAAAACTGGGTACTGGTGAGACTCTTGAAGCAACCTGAGTTCCCACAGATGGAAGTAGAAATGGGTACAGACTTTTGGAAAAAATACGTGAAACCATCAAGCAACACTAAACATGTTTCATGACCCAGTCTTTGTAATTTGGGGTAAATGCCTACTATAAATGAATGTTGACAACATATTTATAAGGTTTTATAAATATAGTAAGTTTAGGCACAATAGCCAAGCACTAGAGACAGATAACAGCAAGAGAAAGTTAATTTTCATTTTTGTACAATGCTAGATTATTATGAATATAGCACAGTTTCTTACAATATTCTGACTATTTGAATACTTGGAATATTTTGAATAAAACGGTATTTACCTCTAGGCCTGCTGACTACTGGGAGAGGCAGAAGTGATTATAGGATGCTGAAGGTATTGGAGACCAGTACCTGACCCATGGTTGCACATATACATACACAAACCATATGTGGTTTATATAAGAGCTGCAATTGAAATACACAGTGAATGTTTTCATTGTTTTAAATTTAACAGTAAAAGACACATTACCCTCAAAATACTCCCCTTCACTCTAACCCACTTATTCTATCATTCTTGCCAAATTTTCAGCGAATGCTGCTGCTGAGTACCTTCCAACAGAAAAACAGTCTCATAAAAGTATTATGCTGTGTCGTCATCTGCCTTAGTCACTGAATCTGGCACTGTGCAACTTCTGGCTCTTCCTCAAAGTCAAAATGACCATGAAAGGTAAACATTGTGAATCAGTTCAAGACATCAGGCAACCAAAACAGTGCAACCAAAGATATTCATGGAAAAGGACTTCCAGGACGGCTTGCTCCAGAAAGTAGCAAGAATGATGAGACATATGTAAATCATTAAAGTGGTGTGGGGCATTCTAAGGAGATTAATGGCAATGTCCCTTTTACTGTAAATTGTTTTAATTTAAGCATTCGCCATGTTTGTCAATGATACCTCACATGTACGTAAAAATTCACTGAACTGTGCCTTTCAGATTTTCGTGAATGGTACTCATTTTGCTACAGAATGTCTTGGAGCCTCTACCACTCAGAGATCTTGTTTTCACAAAATCGCCCCCATTGTCTTACTGGTGCTGGGACAGTTAAACCACGAGAGCACCCACATTTGTAGCACCCTCTTCCTATAGGACAACTGCCTGTGTTCCCAATCCTGCTGAGGCTGTATGACACAAATCAGTCAAAAAATCAATTATTAATTAAGTGTAACATATGTCACACTGCTACAAATAAAGCTTAAGTAGCAATAGGTCCTTTTCATTTCTTCTCAGTGAGTAACCTTGTCCCCTTCTCTCGCCCCCTTCTTTCACCACTCTCAACTTTGGAGATCTGTGTTAGGCAACAGTTGGTGGCTGTGATTGTCAGTGGGGTATTTACTGCATGCATCTCTAAAGGGAAAATAAATAGAGAAGATTTAGAGCAGATGTTGGCAAATTTTTCTATCAGGGGCCGAATAAATAGTTTAGGCTTTGAGGATCATATAATCTCTATCATAACTACTCAGCACTGCCATGGTAGCATGCAGTCATAGACAAGGTGTTTTAAATGTGGCTGTATTTTAATAAAACTCAACTACGGGCATTGAAGATGAATTCCATATCATTTTCATATCATACAATGTTATTCTTCCTTTTTATTGAAACACTTAAAGTATAAAAATCAAACTAGGCACGGTGGTACATACCTGCAGTCCCAGCGCTCTTGGAGGCTGTGACAGGAATTTGGCAAATTCAAGCCCAGTCTGAGCAACTTAGCAACTTAGCAAAATCCTGTCTCAAAATAAATAGTAAGTTGAAGAAGGGAAGTTGAGGGTGTAGCTCAGAGCAAAGTCCCTGGATTCCATCCTCAGTATAATCAATTAAATATAAAAATCATTCTTAGCTTCTAACCATATAAAAGCAGAAGACTGATTCTCCAGACTTAGTTTACAGTGCTCTAATTTGCAGTCACACAATTCTAAGTGACAGTCAACCTCTAGAGGAGCTCGGCCTTATGTTCCATAGAAACACAACACACCATTTCCAGTAGATTGTCACATTACAGCGTGCAGTTGGAGGGTGTCTTCATGTACTGTTCCCTTTAGAAAAACTTTAAAGTTTCATATCAAAGGCTTGTTCCTCCTTTAACTCATAGAGTTTCTATAAAAGAAGGCAAGTTTGCAAAATTTTCCACTGAGATATTTAAGGCCTGATTGTCATTATCCTACAGTGTCAACAAAAATCATAACTTTTTTCCGTGATGTTAGTTGTAATGTGATAAATATTTTCTTAGAAAAACTTTATTTTGGAGGCTTGAAAACAATGAAGTAACTAAAACAGTGTAAAATACATTGGCTTGAAACTCACTAGCCAAGTTCTATGCCTCCTTCAATGGTCCTAACCCACGAGGGAGGATGTGTTCAGTAACATGCTAGAAGGCAGAAGGACAAATGACTGCTTCTAACCACAGCATTTTCAAGGCAGACTTCCAAGTGGGTCTCCCTAACTTTCTGCTCTATGTGTCAAGACGTGGGAATGGCAAATTCTTAATCTGAGTTGTCTCTGTCATTCCCACATTCTCCAAAATCAGTTTCCTAAGTTTTTATTTACATTCAGACTGAACTGAGTAAAACAATATCTACAAGGGTAAATTTGAGAAAAGAATACTTCACCCTGATCTGTAATTCCCAGTCATCCACTCTCCCCGCTATAAAAGGAGGATCTTTAAGCCACAGTAGAAGGAAGATGGGATAGGGAGCAATAACTTTCTATTGATGTGAAATCTGTGTTCCACAAGACCAGAACTACAGCATGGCATTTAACTCACCATCTATCGATTCCCAGGGACGTTTCCTGGGCTTCTCTGAATCTTCCTAGAAGCAGTGCTTTGCAACTAACATTGTCTTCTTCCTTCATTTAGGGTAAGGATGGATTAGACTTGGGAGACCAGAAGCAAGATAAGTATAGGGTAAACAAAACGAACGAGGAGGAAAACCAAAATAAACTGGAATCTCAGCTCCACTGCTCATTGTACATGGAAATAGATACTTACTGAGCACATACTCTGGGTTGGAAACCTCCATTAAGCTCTTCAATTTATGTGAACAAGGGGACCAAGAAACAAATGATACACAAAATAACAGGTTAACTGATGATGCACAGCAACAAAGAAAGCTCCTGGAATAACTACTTCAAAGCATTTCAGGAAAAAAGTTTGGTTTTTTAAAATGTTTTTTTATTTTAAAAAACAAAACAGAAAAAAATGATAGAAACTATACAGAATTTCAAAAAGTAGTAGGAAATTAACACTGATTAATATATTGCGTATTGTTATCTTAGAAGTAGTTGTTCAGGCTACAAGACTTAGGCAGGAAAAAAAGATCCAACAATCAAAAAATGAAAGCACAAACTCTTCTTTTGGATGAACTAACAGAGATTAGTAGTATAGCTATCTATCTTATGTATATATATATATATATATATATATATACATACATACATACATATCTGTGCATACCTATACACATATAATCTTTTCCTTTCTTCCTTCTCTCCTTCCCCCACGCCAGTTGTCCTTTCCTTTTGAGCACTTTATTTCCCTTTCATTATCACAGTATCTATTGTACATTTTGTCTTTTCACATGCCAAAGACTGACACTAGACCCATGTCTATCACCACGCACTAAACTAAAGTCAAAATGGATCAAAGATCTAAATATTAAAATAGAAACACTAAATCTGCTGAAAGACAAGGTAGTTAGAAATCTTCAAGCCATAGGGATAGGCAAAGAGTTCATGAACAAAATGCGAACCACACAGGAAGTACTTCAAAGAATCCACAACTGGGATCTCATCTTATTAAAAAGTTTTTGTACTTCAAAAGAAATCACCAACAGAGTGAAAAGAAAACCCACAGAATGGGAAAGAACTTTAGCCAGCTGTCTCTCAGACAAAGGACTTATATCAAGAACATATAAAGAATTGAAAAATATCAGGCCCCCCAAATTTGAAAAATGTTTTTTAAATAGAGTTTTGTTTCATATATGAATTATGGGACTTTGTTGAACTTTTAATTCAGTGACAACTATGAACTTTCCATGTGTCTTCTGTGTTTGGCATGTGCTCTGGTCTCCTCTCAACCTAAAATAGTTTGCAGCAAAACAATTGTGAACCTATGGAAATTAGGGTGTCAGCTCTGTTTCCCAGAAGATAAAGGTGCCACAGATATTTGTGAGTTATGTGCTGGGATCACCTGAGGTGGAGAGAAAACAGCTCTTTCTGTGGTTTTACTCAATGAGTTCTGGAGCAATTATTCAAGTGGTGTCAATTATCAGACAGCATAAGTAATAGCCACAAAAGACATGCTTCTTACTTAGCCTCCTCATTGCTTTCTGCCTTTCTCTGTGATCCAGGAGGAAGGATGCTGGCTTCTTATCCTACAAAGATCACCTGCCAGTGAGCCAGGTGGTGGTTGGAGATACTGACCGGCAAGGCTCAGAAGCCAAACTGAGTGTGGGTCCCCTGCGCTGCCAAGGAGACAGTAAGTTTGCCCATTTGCTGTGGGTTATACTTTATCACATTTAAATAGCATTTCTGTGCTTCTCAGAGGATGCCAGAAAACAGTGTTGCTCTTCTGTAAGCCCCACGGAAACATGATGTAACTAACACAAGCAAAGTAGGGTCTAACAGACTCTAGACAGACCTTTATTCATAGAAGTGGGTAACAGGAGCCCAAGTCAGGCATAAAATGTGGATATCCATCTTCCTTGTATATTCATACATAACAAGTTTGAATAGCTAAATTTATGATAATATAAATAGTGATGCTAATAACATAAAAGCAACACTCAACAGCTGGGATTCCACTGAGGGCTGCTGTTAATGCCATTAGCATGACTATTTATATCACCATAAACTCAGTTTATGGTGATATAAATAGTAGCATTATGGCTTAATGTATCATTGTAAACTTGGATTATGGCCATATAAAGTTTGACATTATTGCTATCAAACTTCATCATCATCAAAACTTGATGGTCCTTCGAAAGCCAAAGATTGTTTCTGAGACCACATCTTGCTTTCAGGATGTAGGCACCACAGAAAACTATTTGTGGCTGCGAGCTCGGATAGCGGGAAGTAAGGGAGGCAGAATGCTGATCCCACCTAATTAAGGGCACCATTAGGATTTTATGTTGTTTGATACCCTTCGGTGTGCTTTATGTGAAACAGGGAATGGTGACAGGTTGCTATGGGGATTCTGAAAAGACCATCCTGAGTATCGTTTTCCCTCTCTTCTGTGCACACGTGATTTGGGCAGCTCTTTGGGGAGTTCTATGCTTTTGCAACTGTGTACTCGGCATCCAGAGACCTAGATTCTCCTCCCTGAATAACTGGCTTGCTCAGAGACCTCAGGCAAGCATCTCCATTTTCTCAGCTGTGGTAATGACAGTACCACCTGCGTCCAATACCTCCTGGAAAGGCCATAAAGATTTTAGTGCCTGGGTTTGGATTCCTCCTAGCAAAGCATTATGTGAGACAGAATTTTTTTTTTACTACTTCTGTAAATCAGTGAAGAATTAGATCTATTGGATAATAAATAACCACATTCCCTCACAGAGGTGTTCTAAGGAATATAATGGTACATGCTTAACTGTTTACCACTTAGTAAACTGAGGCTGTCAGTGATTAAGCAAGGAGATGATCCTAAGATAAATGACAGGTAGAACTTGTGCTGATTTCTCTTCTTATCCTGAGAAAATGAAAATGTGGCCCATAAAATTGAAAGTGATCAAAAAGATCTTTATCAACACTCCTTGAATAAGAAGACTTCATTTGTCAGGTTGAGTTAAATAGAATAGTGCTGTAAGAAATTTTATATCAACAGTATAAGAAAAAGACATTAGCATAAAAATAATCAATATGTGCTTTTAAACAAATGCTAATAGATGGACTACAGTGTTCTCTAAAATTAGGCTCTCATGCTATAGAATGAAAATCAGTTTTGCTATGTCAAAATTACTTATCAGTATATAAAGATGAAATACTTCTGACTTGTCAATTCTAGTTCTGTAGTTAGCTTCAAATTAGAGAAAAGAGTCTCATTGAGTAATTAACTTAATGTACTTACAAAAACCCCACTTCTGCAACTTCTACTACCATTCTTAACAAGAAGATTCCAACAACATTAAATAGTATATGCTGGAGAATGTCATTTCTAGTAATACTAGGTTGTTTTTTTTTTAAATCAATGAATCAGTCCTCATGAAGAATTTATTGTAAGTCTGTCATTTGTCCAACACTTTGCTAAGTACTCTGAAGAATAAGGAAAAGAAGCTCAAACCATGTTTGAGAAATGCTCATGAAAAAATATTAGAAAACACAAAATGGTTTACAATTCAATATTAGATCTCCTGATTAAAAAATTACAGCAACTGATGCTCAAGAAAGGAATAACAAAAGGGTATGATGGGTGGATTTTAATTTTAAAAAGAGAAAACAGGAGACGTATATAATCAATATTCATTTGCATTCAATTGCAAGGCTGTTGTTTTTCAAAATATTAGGATACATTAATAAGGCAAATTGCTTATTGCATGGCACGGTCTCAACATTGAGTTCTGTGGCTATAAAGACACTCTTCCAAATCATAGTTTACCTGACACTTTCCTAAAACACAAGCATAGTTGCAATTATGCAGAATACTTTTGCATAGCCCCTTTTTCCCAGGTAGCTGAGATCAAGCATTGTGCCTGACCTTGAGCTTCTAGACAGCAGTTTGCAGGTCCTAGTTCCCTTTAAGAAGGTTCCTACCTTGTATAGTAACTGTGTTCCACATCAACAGTATTTCCCAGTTTCACACATGTCTGATCTCCTTGGTTACCCACAGCCTCAAGCGAGGTGGGTAAGGAAAAGATTAGCATTTTTGTTGCACAAATGAACAAAATGCTTCTTTGAAAATGGCATTTACATAACAAATTTCTGAGCACCCTGACAGGCTCCCAGAGGGAAGATGGAACAGAGAATAAGGAGCACAAGGTCAGCCTTTCCTCTGTCAATGAATGGCTGATTAAATTAAAAAGTTTCAGGAATATTCTACTTGGGTGTCATCCAACCCCAAGCCCCACCCATCATGTCAGTTACACAGCATGCATGCTGGGGAATTAAATGTGTGTAATTTAAAAAGTGGTAGACTGCATTCACCCTGTTGTTTATAGAGATTAACTTGCTCTGTATCTTTTACTGAAGTCTGTTCAGAGCTACAGCAGAGGAAAAACCAATTCCACTGTTGAAAAGATGTCTCCTCTTCTGTTTGAGAAGCTGAGTGATGACAGGTCTCAGAAGCTGTCTCGGGAATGAGGCCCCAGTTCTATCCCCTGGTTGCAGAGAATGAAACCATTCTTGTGGGCTCTGCCCAACCGTTGCAGTGGTTTCGGTTGATTTCATCATGCCTGCTGAGTTTCATTTTTACTTTGATTCATCTGAACTCATAGACCCATATAATCAAAATGCTAAAGAAAATCAGTGAGCTCCACTCAAGGCGGCTGCATTTCCTATATAGTGCTGTAAAATGCTTATGCCCTTATGATTTTTTTTCTCGAACACATCCAAATGGAAACCTCAAATATAAATGAAACTGAAGTGTGGCAGTTGATGGATGCTCTGCTGAGATAAAAAGTGCAGGGAACGTGCAGGCTTCCCTCTTCAACCACATGTTCCCACCTAGGAAGAAACAAAAGAGCTATTTAGAGGACCTCAAACCAGTAATAGGGTAGACTCTGTTTTCAAATTTAGACAAGTGATCATTTTTGGAGAGGGTTGCTAAATTTTCATGAAACACAAGATTGCAGATTTTGGAAGTAGACATCTCATCCTTACTATATGTAGCAATTATGATTAATTTTAGGAATATAGTGATTGTTTTTCATTTTTTGTTTTTTTGGTTTTGCTTTGTTTTCTCAGTCAACTGAAGTAAAGATTTGCTATATCACCTTCAGGGACAGCGAGTTTAAACAATTCATTAGGAGCAAGAAAAAATTTTAGTAGATCTAGGTAGAAGCTATTTAGGAAAAGGTGTAACTCAAAGACTTGCAGAGTGCACACAGAAACTGGGTTTGGCCATTAAGGCTGACAGGCAGAACACTCGAGTCACAGTGGAGGTTTAAGTTGCAAATTCAATTTCTTAGAACTGCAGAGGTGACTCAGAGGCAGAGAAAAAAGGGCAAAGCAGGGGACATGCCCAAGTTCAGGAGTGCAGGGAGGGCAGAGGCACAGACAAGCTGGAAGGAAAGAAAGATGGTGATGGAGTTGGATCCAAACCACAGTGGACATTTGTTCTTTGGAAAAGTAATCACATGTGCCAGAGTAATAGAAAGGCCACGCTCTCTCTCCTGCATGAATTTCACACAGCAGAACCCTGACTTGTCATTCCCTTACCCAGGGAGACAGCACAGTGCCCCTGTCCACATGCTGTTCCTCCACAAATGAAACATCGCCCCTGGGGCACGGAGGAGGTTGCCCTCCGTGAATGTTCTTGAGAGGACACACAGGCCACACAAGCTCTGCCAGCCACTGTTTGCCACCCACGGGGCCAGCAGTTGAGGACAGGACCAGTAGTAGAAGGAGAATCAGGTCTCAGTGAGCACTGGAAGTGGTGTCAGCACGAACAGGCGGCAGCTTTCAGGCTCAGAAGAGAAAGTTTATCTCCTTTTTACTTTGCTGCTTTGAGCTTGCAAGAAATCAGAAAGGAAAAGGGCTCTGTGAGCAGGTTCCAGCAAGCACTTTAGTTTTGTGATAGAAAATGCCTCCCCCTGTCCCAGCCAGTGTACTTCAGTTTTTTAGTTGCCCAGGTGATTGTTCCTGTTCCAGTTCCAGTTGCTTGTGTCTCTTAGAAACAGCCAGTCACTGTGATGCGTAGCTGGTCTCTATGTTATGCATTGCATAAATCAATCCCCAATTGACAAGCCATTCTGCCTCTGTACTTCCTGCTTGCTTATCTCATATAAGTCCTACACAGCCAGAGATCAGGGACTGATATTCTGGGAATGATCCCGATCAGTGCCTCCAAATCCTGGGTGTCGTTTTGGTGTTGCTTGCCATTGCAGATTCACTGGTGTACGATCAGCATAGAGAACCACTTTCTCTCTTCTATCTCCCTCCATACCCCGGTCATGAGCGAAGTCCTGTTTACCTGGGCTTGGTCTGCACCTGTGTTGCTTTTATTGTTTTCATAACATGATCATCCTCAGCTCAGACTGGTCATAGAGGCACAAATGACATCACACATTCCCTAAACATCTAATTTGACCACTGTCAGTCCAGTGTCCCGAGAGATGCTCCAGATTCCTTTCCTTTCCCCACTTCTTCCCATGCAATGCAGCCCTGCATATTTGCCTCCAGTATAGTTCAAAGCAAGAACAGAAACCACAGACTCGCAAGAATGGAAGTCTCAGAGGTCAAGCGGGTCAGACCCCTCATTTTATAGATGGGCAGCTGTGTCTTAGAGGTTAAATGACTGGGGCAGGGTCTCATAGCTGGTTCCAGCAAAGCACACAGAGATGGTTAGATGAAAACCTTCCCCTCGAGTAATTCCCCAGGGCCATGATTAATGCTGAGACGCAAAGGGGAAGCTCAGAATGGTATTCTGACCTTGGGTCCCTGCCTATTAACCACTGAGCAGTGCCATAATGGATAATGTGGCACTGTATCTCCTAATCTTAACCCATGGTGGGGTCAACCATCTGCAAATCTTGACAGAAAACCTATAATCAAGGCGAGAGAAGTCAATGGCAGAAAACTGCCGACTTCTGCTTGTTTGGTTAGTTGTTGCTTTCCCTTCTAGTTCTAGAAGTTTTCGTGTTGATAATAGGAGGCGGGGATGGAGTGATATGCAGGAACCATTAACCTCAATTTTTTTCTGAATATCCTTATCTCAGCTGCTGTCACAATGGGCTGCTGACAGCCAAGGGGCAGGAGTGGCTTAAAAACAAGCAGGAGGAGCGAGAATTTTAGGATCACGACCTAGACTGATTCCCATTAAAGGACTGAAGTCAGCTCCAATTACAAAGGCAGCAACCTTAAGTAGAAGGGAGCCCTCACATGTGTCTCCCAGCCTCTACAATGACTAAACAATTAGAAGAAATGAGCAATTCCCTGAGGAGGAATTCGCTCTTTAAGATTATTTGGCTGTTCAACTTAATTTGCAAATTCTCTGTTGAAATGGGAAGAAAAATTAGCTGCAATTCAAAACAACAACAACAAAAAAATAAAGCGTTTCTATGTTACAGTTATATGTGGTGTGTGTGTGTGTGTGTGTGTGTGTGTGTGTGTGTGTATCTGGTTTTCTTACCTCTTCTTTCCCGCTTCTATTAGGAGAAATCATATCCCATGGATGAGACAATCAAACTGAGGGAGTGATAGGTGGGCTTGCTTCTGCAGCTCTGTCTAGCTGACGACTCCAGCCCCTTGTTAGTCTCTCCCTGGACGCCCTCCCTTCTTGAACTTGCCATATTTGCAGAAGTCGCAGCCTCCCCAGACACAGGAGGGAATTTTTGCCCATCGATTGATTCCCCGCCCTCACGTTCTTGTGTTGAACTCTCCAGAGATCTTTCTCGCTATTTGCAGAAGAAAATGAGGCCTGGTCTATTGGTTCTAAAATGTCTCAGCATGAAACTCACTTAGCATTGAGAAAACACCAAGTGAAAGAGATCCTAACCTTGCCCAAGGTCTGCTCCTAGCACAAAATTCAACCTAATAGTCTTTCCTGAGGCAAATGGACTCTGGCTCTCACCTTGAATCAGTTTCCATGTCAGTGAGGGTGAAACTTCTAACCAAGTTCAGGAGGTGAGGATGGGAGTTTGAATTTCTAAAGGAAATTTCAGTGTCAAGCTTGGAGGCCTTAGATAATAGTGCTGTACAGACGGTAGGGTTCTTAGTGCTCCCCTCGGATGTTGCCAAAATGCGTTTCTGATTCAGGAAGCTGTGGTAACACTTCAGATGCCACAAGGTATTGCCACTGTGGGCCAGTGGGCAGTACTTGGAGTAGCAAGTTACACAGTAGAGTGTGAAACAGCACAGGCCTGGGAATCATACAGCTCCGGGTCCAAGTCTCAACTCCCTCCAAAAATGATACTCCTCTGCTCAGGTTCTGTTCTCTGGACTTTCATTCCAGCCACAATCACCTCAAGTGCAAATGAGAATACTGTAAGGGCATCATTAAAATTGCTCTAGTAAAACCTAATTACACCAGTCCTTGCCCAACACTGGTACTCTCTGCATATCGGCAACCATTTTCATCCGAGTCATTCAGTGTATAAAGGTGGCAGAAAATCTTGAGCCCTCTCCCCCCATGCTTTATTCTCCTGCCCATGTCTTTTACCCTTGACTCTGTATATTCATGGAGAAGCTCCTAGCCTCCTCCTCCTAACTTGGAAGTGGTAACAATAATACCTGTTTCAAGATCAGCCACCCTTGCTGAGTCCCAGGGGCCATATCCTTCCATGTATACAACTCCTCATTCTCTTTTTCTTCTTTGCTCACTCCAAGTGGATACCCTTCCCTTGCTATCTTTTTTTACTGTGCTCTGAAAACCCAGAGGACCCTAGCAGAATCCACGCGAGAAACGAATAATGTAGACACTGTTCACCACCCCAGAGACGACCACCAGCATCAGCCTTTCATCTAAGTCAAGGCTCAACCAATTTTCCATAAAGGACCAGGAAGAAATACTTCAAGCTTTGTGGACCAAAGATCTGTGTCACAGCTACTCAGCTCTGTCACTCAAAAGCTGCCTTTGGCTCTATGCAAACTAATGAGCATGGCTGGGTTCCAGTAAAATTTTCCTGATAGAAACAGGTGACAGGAGCACTTTTCTCCACAAGTCATAATTTGCTACCCTCTGATCTCAGCATTTTAAAACTTTTCTTGAAAATTTTAAAAATATATAGGATTTGGATAATTTGTAGAATTATTTCAGGACTTTCTACTGTTTTAATTCATAATTTATCTTTTAAAAAAATTAATCATAGTAATCTTACATTTCATCCACCCCTATATCTTAAGCCAGATTTCACTTTCACTTTCAGTCATAGACTTACTTTTCTACGTGCACACTCATATTTCAGCCTAGATGTATGTGGTACCATCCGTACAGTCAGCATTAACCTGAGGCACTGAGTGAATATCAAGAAGCATGGACTGCATTACTGCTTCAAGGAGATATAAACACTCCAGACTGAATATCATGTTCACCATCATAATTGTTTTTCTACCTAATGTCTAGAGAGAGGTTTCAGAGCTATAAAATAATTATAATATTTTTTGTCCTATAACTGTTTAATGATGTCCCATCAGTCTTCAAGTGAAAATCCCACCACGTGATCCAGGATGTGTGTTCCACTCAACAATAGTCATGCCCAGTAACTCCATTCTAACTGCATTGTTCTTTTCTCATTTTCTGATACTGGAGATTGAACGTAGGGTTTTCACACTGAGCTACATCTCCTCTAGACCCTTTCATTTTTAATTTTGAGACAAGATGTCACGAGGTCATTAAGTTACCCAGGGTGTGGTTGAACTTATAATCCTTTTGCCTAGCCTCCCAGAATAGTAGGATTACAAACGTGTTACTATGCCCAGTTCTGTGTAGCCTTTCTTGTGTCTTCAACATGTGCTGCTTCTTACCACCTCAAGAATTTTTCCTGTTGGTTTTCTCTGCCTGCAACTTCTCCCCTGAGCCTCACCAGAAATGGCCCCTCTTAGTGAAGAAGGCCTTTCCTTTAATGTTGGTGTTTCTAAGAGGCCTTGTTACTCACAGCTAATGCAGCTACCCACCTGTCACCACTTCCCTCTTTACTCTCCTTCTAGATCTTGACACTGCCAAAGTTCTCTGCAATTCACGACACAGTTGTGACATTACTATTTAGTTGTGATGTAACCTTCATAGTTAAGGGTGCAATTCCCAGCAACACTGCTTTCACTTCAGATATTCACATTCCTGACCAACTGGTTATGAACATGGCGGTTACCCACTCCACCTGCAGGGTTCATCATTCACTAGAATGGCCAACCAAAATGAGGGATGTGCTATAGTTAGAATTAGAGTTACATTAGAAAAAAAAATCAGGACTTGCCAAATTAAGACACTCACAGGGTAAGTTTTGGGGGAGTCTCAAATGCATGGCTTCCATATCCATTTCTCACACAGGGAGAATGCATCACTCTCCTGTGACACCCATCTGTGTCACCAACCAGAGAACCCTAATTGTGCTTTGACTATCCATGATTTTTACTGACATTTCATTATGTAGGCTCACTTAACAGAAATCCCTGGCCAATCATGCAACTCAACCTCCATCCCAGGACTTATAAACCATTCTCGTTTCTCTATTTATTTGCATTATTGTCGCTCCAACTCCACCAGTTGATGGGGCCCTCAGGCCATCAACTTCTAGAAATCTTCTACCCATCCTTATGTCAAGGATGTTGCTTGCCTCATGGAAGCATTTGAATGTGCTCATTAAGCGAACACAAAAGGTGAAATAATCACAAGATTTAAATAAGTTTGCAGATTAACAATGGTGGCTGTGCAGCAAGGCACTTGATGATAAACTGCAGAAAACTTGCACACACAGTAACTGTTATTAGGGGCCCAGAGAGGGACAGTCACTTGATTCATATGCACAACTATTTTTAACCACAAAAAAGGATTTTGCACATTTATTCATCTTAACTAAATGAAAACTTCTCTTACTTTGTACCCTGAAAATCCCCTGAATCAGATGATTATCTTCAAATTAAAGATTAAAAAACAAAACTCTTTCGCTGAGTTTTTATAATTTCTTTGCCAATTCTAAATTAAGATGCACTTGAAGTATTAAATTTATAGAACTCATTGTTTAATCTAAATTAGATTAACCCTCCTGGCCCCTCAGAGATGCAAGTGAGTGTTCCACACTTTTGTTTATCTGTGTCTCAAGGTTATTACTGACAAAATTACAATTAGTCGGTACTTCAAGCCTATTGTTCAGGTGCTAAGCTGTGAGCTATAAACTACCTCACTTCGGTATAATTAAAACCGTGTTCCAGTTCACCTATTTTATGATACCTACTTGGCTTTGCATAAAGCTTCTTTTCACAGTTGTACCTACGTGCAGGCCTTGAAAGCTTGAGAGTTTTATTGAAGAAAACTTTAAAAGTAAGCCTCTTCTTGAAGTTGTCGACAGTTCTATCATAGTAATCTTATTGTCCCAGTTTTTTACATAAACTATTGTAAACATTACATAAGATTCTTATTACTTGCTTCAAAGTACATCCTAATTCAAAAGTGACCAGAGGCACATATTCAGGAAATGATGTATTTGAATTTGCATCTACCCACTGACAGGAACACCTGCTCTTTGGAATAGATGTACACTCCCATATTAAGAAAAAAAGGAGACTCCTACATCTTATTCTTATATGTTATCTTTGAGTAAGTCTAAGAGACAGTTGTCTTAAAAATAAATGAATATCTTCAAGCTGCTCTAAAAGGAGGAAAATATTAGTTGTTAGATCAACATGTAATCAAGAATCGCTCTTGTCCTTAAGTCTGAACAGAAAAAACCTGAGTTGGCAAGAATCACTTGGTTTTTGATGAAGAAAAAGTCATATACCCATTAGGATTCTATCCACGCCTCTTCTGTTCAGGGTTTTCTTGACTTATTCAAGATTTAGACAATGAAGCAACTCAACACTGTTTTCTGTAATCCCTCTGTCTAATGCTGTAAGTATTCCATAATTCAATTCTGGTAGGTTATCCTAGTCAGTTTTGTTTAATGGTATTTCACCTTTAGAATGTAATTTTTGAACACTGAATTGGCTGCAAATTAGACTTGAGTTTAAAATGTGACTTGTTATTTAACAGAAACGTAATATTTATGCCTCAAATACAGTGATGTGCTTTCCTTATTCATGTCCCTGAGAAAATAACCTAAAAGTCTTAAGAGGTCTAAATTGCTTGAGGAGGGACCCATTTCTCCTTGGGGTACCTGGTTTCCTCTCTTTTGGTTTGGCCAGTGACACAAACTTAGCTGCAAATATCTCAATTTTCTGTGTACCGAAAAAGAAAAAAAAACGAGAAAAATTAACTTTTTATTGAAAAACCTAACATCTAAGAATTGTACTTGTAAAAAGAGAACATGATCTAAACATTAAAACTGGAAAGATACTCTGATATATTTTACTTATTTACTTCACTGTCTTTATTCATTCTTACGTATTTCAAAAAGGCACGGTATTCTTAATTTTTCTGATTTACATTTGGAAAACTCTTCTGTTACTGTTTATCCATAATGGGCAGGTAGATGCATTAAAATTTTTTGTTAAGATTCCTTTGCTTGGCTTATGCTGGTGACCCAAAATGAGGTTCCTTGTGACTCAAACATCTAGAGGAAATGAAACCATAATTCAGGGTGGTGTCTGTAACAGTGAAGGGGGATCTTTTGGAGTTTTCAACAATACAGCCTGCAGCAGCACACATACCATAGGTTTGCCACCAGTGATCTATAATAAAACATGCATCACATCTTTGCTTTGGGAGGGAAAAGAGAGAATGAACTATTGGTCCCACCCTGACCTTAGGTAGCCTTATCACATTTGACAATAGTCATTTCTGGGTGGTCTATGTCCTACTCAGATTTTGTCCTATGACCCTACATATTAACATGCAATGTTGTTATGAGAGAACTCAATAAAAATGTCTGTTTGGAACAACAATTCATAGAATGTTTTGTATTTGAAAAAACTCCTAGCCAGGCATGGTGGCACATGCCCATAATCCCAGCACTCAGGAGGCTGAGACAGAAGGAGCTCTGTGAATTTGAGGCCAACCTGGGCTACAAAGTGAAAACCCTGTTTCAAAAAAAAAAAAATAAATTAAAAAAAAAAATATATATATATATATGTACTCCTAAACTCCTCTTCTGATTCCTCTGGCTTCCAGGTCTCCTTCTTACCTATTTCCCCTTCTCCAAGGGTCAGCAATTAGGGAATCAAGAAAAAAATGGATAATAAATATTCTCAGAACAAAGTAATATAGTCTCTGCCATTTCTGTTGTCATACAGATTTTCCCTTCCTTCTGGTACTGTTCACACACACACACACACACACACGCGCGCACAAATGTAAGTGCACACACACAGCTTCACTGAAGTTCAGTGTCCTTACTCTGCTATCATCAGCTTAACCCTAAACTTAATTTATTAAAGTAAACACAACTCAGGGCTTAAAATTCCTTGAGACCTATGTCACTGGAGACAATCTTGTTGGAGAAGGGAAGGAGGAAAATGGGCTGAGTAGTCAGACTTCCTTTGTCTCACACTCCCTGGCAACAACGAGACAGTGGAGGGCATCCCCTAGGCTCAGCCCTCAGAAAGCTCTGTGGCCCAGGCAATGTTGATCAACCACCAGCCTAAAAAAAAAGAAAAAAAAATACTTTAGGACTTAGTCCCAAGAGGAAAAGCCTTTCTCCTATTGAAGTTAAAACTTTGAATTGGTGATGACCAAATCCTGAATTTAAATGGATGTATGTATGTACAATAAGAGAATTCAATTATAATTTTCAATTTGTAACCCTTTGTGTGGCAATCATAAATCACTTTATGCTACTTCACTCCAAAAAAAAAAAAAATTAAGAGCACATAGCCCCCATTTCTGCAATCCTCTATCCAGTAGGGGTGAAATGCAGCACTGGGAACCCAGAGTTCCGCTTCCTCTGTTGGTTATGGCACTAGAATAACCCTCCCCATAGAGTTTTCTGTAACAATGGGTGTTCCATAACTTGTCACAGCACAGCTACTAGACACGTGGCTACTGAACACTTGAAATGTGCCTAGTGTGAGTGAAGATCTGAGATCTTAATTTTGTTTCATTTTGATCACTTTGAATTTCAGTAGCCACACCTGGCTTAGGGTTATTCTTGTGGACAGCACAGCAATCAGAGGCCTCTTTAAAGAACCTGAGCCCTGCCCCTATCTCTGCTGGAACTGAGTCTTACTTGGCAACTGCAAATCTAGCTGCTGTGATGCTTGCTGGAGAAAAAGAGATTAAAGCAGAAAAAGGAGAAAAGGTGGGATTTTGTCCAAGGACTAAACCTGGTTTCAAAAAATACAGAATATACCTGAGATAGATACCTGTACTTGGAAGATGGGTAGATCACAGTGTCACTACTCAACAGGATTCCCTTTCTAGCAGCCAGGAAGGTGGGACAACATTAAGCATTATACCCGTGGAACCAGTGTATTTTAGGACAAGCAGTTTCGATTCATTTACAGATTCCCCTCTTGTAATAACTGGGCTGCATGTTGCAGTGCATCTAAAAGCTTACTCATCAGCTGCATCCTCTTTAAATTTTGTTTTAATTTATATTTTGGAGTACAGTACCGTCTCAATTTTGTGCATTATAAAAGGTAATGGTATTTTGGAAAGATATGAACAGTCATGTGCAGCATAACAATGTCTCAGCAAACAACAGAATACAAATCTGACAGTGTTCCTGCAAGATTACAATGGAACAGGACAAGGCTTATATCTCAGTGGTAAAGAGCATGGTTAACATGTGCAAACACCTGGATGCAATCCCGTAGCACTCCCAAAAAATTTTGATAATGGATCTGAAAAACTACTCTTGCCTCATGATGTCACTGGCCTTCCTAATGTCCTTTGTGGGACATTATGCACACATCCATGGTGATGCTAGTATAAGCAAATCTCCTGTAATGCAGTCACCTAGAAGTATAGCACACGTAATTATGCAGAGCCAAACACTTGATAATGATAATGGCAATGTTACTAAATTATTTATTAACTGCACTGTGCTTTTTAGAATCGTTTTAGAGTGTACTTCTCCTCCTTACATAAAAAGAGGTTGGCTGTAAAGTGGCACACTCTGTTACCCAGCAGCCCCCTGCATTTCATATATATCATGTGTCTTCCTTGCATCGAGTGTGTAAGCACTGTATAATGTTCGCACAACGACGAAATTGCCAAATAGCACATTTCTCAGAGGTATCCCACCACTGAGCAATGAATGATAGCAGTTTCATTGCCTGAAACCTAGGCACACACAATCCAAAATAAAAATAAAATGGAAGCCTCTAAGGGATTCTCAGTTAAACTGTACACAGGACTTCATGTACCAACTCACCATACCCAGAAGGCAAGGTGAGCCATTCCCACCAACCTTCCCACCTGTCCACCTCACTCTCAGGCCCATCTTCTCCCAGTCATTTTTTCTACCATCCATAGCTGTGTCTCACTTCCAGTCCACTAGTGAAGCAATAGTCATTTCCAATTTAGGTTTAAATAGCAGTGTTTCAGGGGGCATAGAATGAAAGGTTTGGGCAGAAGGACAGCTGCGGAAGGCCAGTTTAAGACAACTGGAGAAAGGATGGATTAGAGAAGGCCTGGGATCCCCAGCCTCAGCTTCAGGTCCCTTGACTCAGTAGGACTCATAGAACTGAGTATACATGTGACTCACTATAGCAAAAAGACACAAAGCAAAGTCATCTGAGGAAAAGGCACATGAGGCAACTCCAGAGTGACAAAGACCAGGCTTTTAAGAGTCCCTGGACGCTGAGGTCTGACACCATACATGCAGTGTTCACCAGGAAGCTCAGGCATCACGAGGCACTCTCGTTAAACCACCAGCCCTTCTGAAACTCAAGTTACTCAGTCAGCCACAGGCAGCACTTCTGCAGCACGAGGAAGCTACCCCTTCTCCCAAACCCATCTGCAACTCAGCACCCCTCCCCCGCCTCTTCTCTTGTCTCATAGCTACATCTATAATCTCACACCATGAAGTTTCACATTCCATGTCCCTCTGTGACTTCTCCCAACCTCAAACAGCTCTTTCCCAGATTCTTAAGACCAGAGAAGAGGAGAACAAGGTATTGCCCAACTTTCCTTACACCTATCATTTGTATCTCAGAGCTGGAACTTTCTTCTGCACCACATTCATGAGCAGAACCAGTTACAGAGCTTGCAAAGCCCAGCACAGATGAAAATACAAAACCACTTGTTTAAGAAGTATTCTAAGTTTCAAAGCACAAAGCCTAGCATTCAGGATGGAGTGTCTGCAATGCTCCCCAGGTCATACACCATGTTCCTGCCAAAAGTGTACAGTCAACCCTAGACCCTTAGTATCCTTGGGGGGTGACCTGGAGAATTGGATCTACAGGCCTTCTTTCTCTGGCAGGTGTGAATCTCAAAGAGATGAAAATCAAACTATATGTGAGAGACTATTTAACACAGCTGTGCATTATCAGCACTGGCAAATCACACAGAGCTGAGCATTTCCTATGTTTGTCTGATCACAAAAGTTACCTGGTGTTCTTGTCAGCATCTCCCCAGGCTCCTCTCCCAGAGATTTTGTTTCCAAGTCTTCAGAACAGAGCCTGGGACTCTTTTTATTAAGAAGTTTACAATAATATTTTTATGACTTGGAAATTACAGAAATTTTGGTTAAGAACGCAGCATTTGAGGCAGACAGACCTAGACTCAAATACACCATTTATCAGCAGTGTGACATTGGGAAATTTATTTAACTTCACTAAGCTCCAATTTCCTCATCTGTAAAACAGAGATAATTATGCTTAGTATAAAAGGTTGCTATGGGAATAAAACTATACAGATGTATGTAAAAGCTTAAAACAGTGACTTGTACAGTAAGTTCTCAATAATAACAGTTACGAATATTATAACAATAGAGTAAAACTTCCTTAAAACCTTCGGTGCCATGAAACAGAATTAATTAGGCTTTGATACAAATTGCCAACTATTATTATTGCTGTCAAAATAAACTCATTCAGAAATAATGAATTACAAATCTGAAACAAGCAAAGGAATCAATCGCTTATCAATGGCAAACATATTTGAAGTACTGGCATGGCCTAAATGGTTTAGGTCCTGCCAAAATTCACAGAGTGAAACTTAATCAAATGGTGTGATGGCCTTGAGAGGCAGGTTCTAAGCGTGAATGGAATCTGTGTCCTCATGGAAGAGGCCCCAGACAGCTCATTCACACATCTGTCATGCGGGGACAAGGCAAGAAGTATCATCCATAAGCTAGAAAGTTGGGCCTCAACAGGCACCAACTCTGCTTCTACCTAGGGCTTCTCGGCCTCCAGAGCTGTGAGAAATAAGTTCCTCTTTATTACATACAATCCAGTTTATGCTTCTTAATTATAGCGGCTCAAACAGACTGAGATAAGCACTAGCTATATACAAAACATTTGGCAGACTGCAGACCTGGAAACATGACCCATGATTTTTGCAATCACAGAATTTATAATCTCATTCAGAACAAGATAGATGAAAAGATTTATTCCTTTAGAAGGCACTATGTGATCACCTTGGGTAGGACTTTCAAGGATAAAGAGAAGAAATAAAGGTCTTTTTTCATGGGGACTGGTGGGGTGGGCAGAAGCTATGAACTGAGTATTAAAGGATGATTAGCCCAAATGGATAGAACAAAAGATTCTCGTAGAAAAGTATGTAGTGCAACATAGGAGGCATCTGGAGATATACTTGAATGAAAAAGCATGAAACCTGAACTAGAACCAGAAAAATCTATAAATTTGAAGCTAAATATATCCTAAATATATCCTGTACAGCTAACATATCCTGTAGACAGTGGTGAATGTGTAAGCTAGCAATGGAAAGGAATGAGTGGGCAAATTTAGAAGGTTTAACTTAATTAAAATATTAAACTTTTTGTTATGCTTAATAGCAAAGATTTGTGCTCCTGCAATGTGTCTTTTTTCCAATTTGTGTTTAAAAAAATAAAAGAAACATTGCTGATAGAGAAAAAGAGATGATTCAATTAAGAGTTCACAATAGGGTTACAGTCAACAATGGAATAATATAAACACACATTTAAAACTCATGGTTGGATTTGCATAATAGAAATCTTTCCTTTTAAGACATTTTAAAGCTGCTCATGTTGTCTTGATCCATATTCTGTTAGTATAACTAAATGCTACAGGCTGAGTAATTTATATAGGATAAGGATTTACTCCACTCAGTTCTGAAGACTGGCAAGTTCAAGAGCTGGTGTTTATATTTGGCGAGGTCTTTATACAGGTGGAGACTACCAAGTCTACAGCTGGCTTACACTATTGCATGCAAGAATAAGATTCCTAACTTAAATGTCACTTCCTCTTCTTATAAAGCCAGAGTCTCACTGAATCAGGGTCCCACCATATGCTCTCATTTAGCCTTAGTTGTCTGCCGAGGATCCCAACTCCAAATACTATAGTCAGATGAATTTTCTACCCTCTAATACTTCACAATGAGGTTTCAATTGCAACATGAATTTTGGTGAAGACATTCAAACCATAGCAAAGCCTTTTTTAACTGTGTGGAAAAACATCAGAAAAGATAGTTTTTTAAGATTTCTAATAGACCCACAAAATTATCGATGACCACTGGATTTTCTGCGTTGCTTCGCTTATACATTGTGACTGTTCAGAATTAAATCATATTCTCCAAAAAAAATATGTTGAAACTCTAACCCCTAGAAATGGGGTATTTACAGAAATCAAGTCACGATGAGGTACAAATGACATTGGGGAGGCCCTAACCCTATGTGACTCACCCTAATCCTATACAGTGCTCTTCTAAAAAGAGAAAACAGAGATCCAGGCACACATAGGGGAGGAGATCCTGTGAACACAAAGATAGAGACTGCAGTTGCCCAGATTTATACCAAGTAATGGGAACAATTGTTGGCAACTACCAGAAACTGAAAGAGGAACATCAAATGCATTCACCCTCAGAATCTCCAGAAGTAACAGTCCTGCCAACATCTGGCTGTGAGACTGTTCCTGTTGCTTTGAGCTACTGATTTTGTGTCACTTCGCTAGAGCAGCCCTAGGCATGCCACTAAGGAAATGGAGGCACAACTCAAGTGATCTGGTCAATCGCAAAAGGAGTAGGCTGTGTTCATTATATAAAAGATAGCTAAGAGTTATTGAAAGGTCAACAATGATGACACACATCATTCTCCCGCACAGTGGTACTCTGAGAGGGAAGAGTGTTCTCTTCATAAGCCCTCTGTATGAAGGGCATGGCTATTGTCACAATTTGGGTGAGCTTTTTCCCCAAAAATTCATGTGTTGAAAGCTGGTCTCCTCTGTGGCAAAGAGAGAGGTGGTGAGACCTTCAAGAAGTGGGACTTAGTGGGAGATGATTAGGTCATTGGTGATGTTGCACTTGGAAGAAATTGATGGAGTTCTCATGGACATCTGGGTTGGTTCTCACAAGAAAGTTACTGTAAAAATCTCAAACCTTGCCACTCCTCTGTCTCTGGTTGCCTATCACAACATGTGGTCTGTCCCTCTCACATGCACTGCTGCTAATCTGTGGCCATCTGCCTTAAGACCCATACCAGAGCCAAGCAGAAGCAGGTGCCAGGTGCTTGAACCTCCATAGCTGTGAGCTAAATAAACTTCTCTTCATGATAAGTTACAGAACCTCATATATATCATCATTGAAATGGGCAAGGTCCCCAGCACAGAACTTGGCAGATACCATGTGTAATGCTGATAAGATTTCATGGGTGAATACCTAGCAGAGGTCTCAAGCAACCCAACTGGAAGATCCATCTTCTTGTCTCTGCTAGCACCACATTCGTTATCATTTTTTTCAATATCCTGTGATCAACGCACTTTGAAGAGTAAGAGAGTTTGGTGGTTCCTAGTGGCCAAAGAATGACGTGATATAAAAGAAATAGGATTCCTCTTGCTGGAAGCACTTTATACATAAAGGCAAATTGAGAGTTGCATACATTTGGACTTAGGAAAGCTATGCATTGGCAGGGATCTGAGCCAATTTTATTTTCACTTTCCGTAAACAGTGTAACTCTATTTAAGAACTGGTTGTGACAAAGATTTTTAAAACGAAGTGTTTTGTTAGAACACATAGGAGAGTAACAATGAAAGTTCCATAAGATTTTCTTGTCTATATTTTTTTCAGATTGGTACTATTTAACAGTTTAGCCGTTATCCATTAGCTGTGTTCAAAAATGAGCTTAATTGTTCATTAATTCACACTCACCTTGTATCTCCTGATTTTCCAAATGGACGGCATTTTTCTGTCTGTACATTTTTTATTAAATATGAGTTATTTTATGCTTGCAAAGTCCTTTCCTTAAAAAAATGATCTCACTACTAAAAGAGACCATTAAGCTCACAAATTCTGTCTTCACGGCTTGATGCTATCATTCTACACTATAATTAGCTGCATGTACAGTCAATTATTATGAGAAAAGCAGAACATCTCCAAATTTCTACATGGTATTTATGATTTGATGGTTTACCTCTGTTTCTTCCTTCACTTCCTGCAGCTCTCCATAGCCACACATCCCTTCATTTGGGGAAGAGCATAAGAAAATGCTTTTTCAAATTGATAGCAAAATATGCATCAAGAAATTAAAGATTTGACTACATATTTAGAGCAACCTTTTCAATACCTTTTTACCTTTTTCTGACTTACGATTTCACTTGTACGTGATCCTCATTGCTATAAAAATACAGATTTTCATTTGAACACAAATTTTCACATAATTTCAGAGAAATTTGAAACATGTTGAAAGCCTGGTATAATCCCCAGGCTAAGAATGCCAGTTTTGGAGACTAACATTTAGTCGCCATTTATCATAATAATCATCTTTTCAGAGTTCTTTAGTTATCCAATAAAATTCATTTAAATGTCACACTTATATTTTACCTAAAGTCTTGATTTTGTAGAGAAAAATGATACAAAAACATAATGTCACGTTATCTCACAATGAATTGAATGTCATTGCTCTTTTTTTATGACTCTTAAATACTTTTAAATTTTTTGTAAGTCAATATAATCTGTTGATTTTTTGCCACTTTTTTACTTTTTACATACAAGCAAATAACATATTTTGATTACACCCAACCCATAACCTTGTCCCCTTCTCTTTTTCCCTTCCTCTTGTATCCCATCTATTTCTGTGTCTTCTTTACTTTTTGTGTTGTTGTTGTTGTTGTCATTGTTATTGTTTTTGTTATTGTCATTGTTTAGATCCCACATGTTAGGGAAAATACACGATATTTCTGAGTCTGACTTTTCTCTCTTAACTTGATAATCTCTAGTTCCATTAATTTTCCTGAAAATGACCTAGTTCCATTCTTCTTTATTAATGTTGAATAATATTCCATCACATGTATATTTTTTTCTTTACCTCTGTATGTAACCATAGTTTTTTGCTGGCATCTTAGTGTTTTAAGACAGGAGCGCATCTTACTCATCTGCACCTGCCACAAAGCCAAACATAATGATCTACACATGAAAGGAGTACAAATAATGCTATTACTATTGATCTTGTTATTGACCTTAAAAATTAGGAATGATACCTTCTGTGTGCATAAACACATGTGCATACCAAAAAAAAGCCATTGTGTTTAAACAGTCATGTGACCTGCAGAAGATAAGATGAGAAAGGTTTGGATTAAAAATTACTAAAGGGTTGGGAGCCTGCCCTTTGCTTACACAAGAAAGCAGTGAAGGTAGCTGGGGATCTTTGCATTTGCAGGTTACATTTTGCAATATAGAAGAAGCATGTGACAAAAACTGAGATGCTCAGTAGCTCCTAGGAGGGTCCTCCAGGAGTCCCAACCTGGGTTGCCTTCCCCAGAAGCCACTGGGTCTTCGACTGGAGGAGTTCAGCATAAAAAGCAGAGCAGCTGCCAGCTGTGTCTCGGCCTAGTTCCCCGAAGGGCTGAAGTCAGAGTCATGGGGGACCAGAGCTGCAAACGTACAAGATGTGCTTCTGTGGTAGTTCCCCAGTTCCCTAATATTTTGTATCTGTTTGCTAATGCCAACTCCTCTGTTACACCCACAAAATTTCTTCATTCTAACAATAGAGAAAAATACTCTGCTGACATATTGACTGAAATGCATTCCACCCTAAATTTAGTCACAAAGAGTACAGGAATGAGCCTACCCTTCCCCTGGTTCCATTAGAGAGCAGTATGAAGGAGGTAAAGTTGGAGGAGGAGTTTCCTCTGGGAACTGGAGGGGGCACCAAAAGTTGAGATATGGGGGGAAAAACAAATCAAAGACACTGCCTCATTCCCTGGGTTTGCTGCTGTTGTCAATCCCCTAGATGAGTATGTATAGAAACCGAGTGTAAAAAGAATTTCATCTGACATGACTATCCATTCCACTTCACAATACTTCATAATTTATATTTTATAAATAATTGCTATGGTTTGACCATGTCCCCCAAGGTTTATCTGCTATATTATATGCTAAATTCATGGCTTATATGCTATATCAAAGTCAGAAACTGCAAGGGTAAAATGACTTTATTGGGGGTCTTCAGAATTACAATTCAGGAGATGCAAGCTCTGATAGCTCTGAGTCAGTCATCTGAGGATGACAAGAAAAGTGGGAACTCTTGTGGGGTGCTGAATGCTGAGAAGGAGCAGGGGCTACCTGACTGATAGAAGAGAAAGAAAAAAAGATATAAGCAGAAGGGCAATGCCTCTGAACCAAGAGTCACATGACTTCTTGATATGTGTCTTGAAACTCTAGATACAATATAGTTGTCTGGTCATTTGGTTATTCCAAGGACTCAC
Source organism: Dasyprocta punctata (assembly GCA_004363535.1). Lineage (NCBI taxonomy): Eukaryota > Metazoa > Chordata > Mammalia > Rodentia > Dasyproctidae > Dasyprocta > Dasyprocta punctata. The sequence goes on along the minus strand of RJWM01015632.1, from coordinate 14,816 downwards.
AGTCAAAGGTAGAAGTGACCAAAGTCACACTCCAGGTTGCAGCAGAAAATGGGCATAAGACATACTTCTTAATGGCCTCCTGACTTGGGTTTGGAAAGTTCTTTCCATGTTGCTTCCGTCACAATTTTGCTTTTATTTTCACTGTCGGAAACTTCATTCTCAGTGTAACAGCACCTTAAAGTGGAAACTTTGAGAAGTGATTTGGTCATAAAAGCTCTGCCCTCAAGCATGGATGAATGTGGTTATCTGGGGAGTAGGTTAGTTGTCAAGAGAGTGGGATCATGATCAATTCAAATTTGACCCCTGTGGCTCTTTGGTGATCGTTTCTCCTTTTATCTTCCACCATGGATGACATAGGAATAAGGTCCTCCCCAGAGGCTTGGACTTTCCAGTCTCCAAAACTATAAGAAATAAATTTATATTCTTTACAAATTACCCACACTGTGGTTTTCTACTGTAGCAACACAGAATGAGCCAAGACAATAGTGATTCTCCTAGTTTGGTTAGTTTCCTCATAAAGAGATTTCATTCTAAATTAAGATAATTATATGTACATGTATATGTATGTATAGATGTATACGTATATGTGTATATACATGTATATAAAATAGTTAAGATAGTTATACTACTGATTCCTCTGAAGTTACTAAAGAGAAAGGTTTGTGCTGGTATTGTTCAGACAGTTGAATGCAGATGTCTTTTTCTCTGGATGAATGATTTGGGGATAACAATGAGCAATGTATGTAGCATCGTTGCCCTGTGAGTCACGTGTTTTGGAATTTTGTTTTGTTTTCTTTTTTTTCTCTTTAAAATAAAATGGATTTTTTAAAAATCTCAATGTAATCAATCAGCAACAACAGCAAAAAAGATAATTAGACAATGAGCTTTCTGGCAACAAAAAGCTAGTACTTATTTGTTTCTGTACCCCCAACACCTACATCAGTGCCCAAGATGAATATTGTGGTCTATCAAGATTATTACTTGCATATTTTTGAGTGAAATTAACAAAAATGTCTATTACAAATCTAATCTAGTTGATTTGAGAAAATATGTATGGTAAATTAAGACTATAATTAAGAGTAATGATGTTCTGTAGCTTGTAAATAAATTTTATTTACTTCTAATAGGTGCAAAAGATCATTGTGCATGTGGTTTGCATACTAACAGTTTGACATAAGCATGTCTTAAAGGGAGGTAAAGGAAACATTCCAAGAGCCCAAGTCCCTTAATCATTATACTAACTCTAGAACATAATTTTTAGTAACAGATTGTCTAATATTCTTAAAAGGCATTTTTCAATAGATTGCTTCATATAAATTATACAGTTATAAGTCTAAATTACCACAAAAAATTTTCTTAGATTTGTGATAGAATTAAAATAACTTTTCAAATCTTAAAATCATTAACAAGAAAAGCTCAGTCATGTGAACGTTGCTAATGGTACCCCACATTCATTTTGGCAGGCATTATACCTTTCATGGAATAGGAGAAACTGTTCATTGCCCTTAGATGCAGGTCCCTGAGTTTCCTGCATCAATTGGTTTTCCTTATTCTTTCATGTGGAACCTCGTCCAGAACGTTTTGCTAAGACAACAAATGACCCAGTGTAGTGTCTATTTGCAATGTTATAACCAAATAACCTTCTTTCTTACCCCGTTCTTAATATTTAATTAAAATGTTTCATCTTTCATCACAGAAATGTTTTCTGTTCTAACCTCTCAGGCTCATTATTAGTTAGAGTCTGGTTCAATTTTGATTATAACTTAAATTTTTCTCAGTAACTCAGACAGGAAGAAAGTACCTGTCACCCTGTCCCGGGAAAGAACTTTTAATTGAATTATCTATCTTCTTTTAGTTGGCTATTTCAATTGTTGATGAAGCAGGGACATGCAAACTGCAAAGTAAATCAAAGTACTGAACTCTACGTGTTCATTCTGTGGAAAGAAATGTTCCTAAATGGATGGAATTCTGTTCTTCCTCGTGTCCTATACCCATATTGTAATAATGCAGGTTTTCTTCACAACTTACTGTATTTATCATCTTGTGTGGTTGTAGCGAGACACCACAGACTGAGTGGGGTACAAGACAACAGAAATCTGTACCATAGTTCTGGAAGTTTGGCATCAGAGACCAGGGAATCAGCGTGGTCAGTTCTGGTGAGGACTCACTGGCTTCTTGGTGGCAAGCTGCCAACTTCTTACATCATCACATGGCACAAACAACGAGAGCTCTCTTGTCACCTTTTGCAGGGGACACTAAACCCACTCAGAAAGATTTCACTTTCTTGACTGAATCTCTTCTCAAAGGCCCTCCTTCCTAATCCCCCCCCCCCAGGAACAGGTTTCCCACATAAGAATTTGGGGAAAATGCAAGCATTTGGCCCACCTCTGTGGAGAATAAGAGCTGCTATACAGACCTGAAGGGTCCCCTTATGTCACATAAAGGTGATATCCATAAAGAGCGGACAAGCACCACGATCCTCTCTTCCCAAACCCCTGTGTACAGCCCACTTACCAACTCTGCATTCAGCAAGGAAGGGGAAGATGCTGAAGGGCCATTGAATAGCTAAACGACACTAAGAGAAATGTGCCAATGCCATAAACTGGAAAATTGGGGCTAAAGGTGAAACAGCATCATACAAATGTCTTCCCTATGAAAGCTTAATCTTATTTGAGGAATATATGATCCATGGAAGATTTATCATAAATTGATCTGAAAGAGCCAACAACTGCTGAGGGTCCTCATTTTCCAATGAACATGGCGCTTTGCTGCTTCAGTGGTCCAGCTCGTCTCAGAAGTATTATTTCCCAGTCACTGAAGATTCACTTGGCAACATTCTCCAAAATGGTTTCTCTTAAACCTTTGCACTTAGATGTAATCCTGAAAGGCTTCTTATTCTGGGGTTCAGAGTCCCCAGAAAACCATTGTCTGAAATAGGTCTCAGGAGAGTCTATGACCCTTTTAGACAGCACTGATTTGAAGCCTGTATCACTTTTTAAAATTCTGTGTGTTTGTGATCTTTTGTGAAAAAAATGAACAATATGGAACTCAAAAAATTGAACCCACTCTTAACGAATCTCCATGTCTTCACTGTATCTAAACCCTGCTGTCCAGGTGTGGAGGCTTCTGTGCCCAGGCACTGCAAGCACAATGTTATCTACCCGCAAAAGCAAAAGCTCACTGTAGCCAAATAGAAAACATAAAGCAGAAAAAAACAAAAAAAAACTTCCATAAGAAATAGCCCATACGTGATACTTGATGCCAATAACCTTCAGAGTAACTTTTCTATCCTGGAGAACTAACTCACAGGCTTGATACCAAGAGTCATGTGATAATGATTTTTATTCTTTGTCTTTGATGTGTTTGCTTTTAACATGTATGCAGAAGAAAAGGCAAAAGAATTCATGGGAAAAATCTTTAAACCATAGTCTGTTCCTTCATGACAATGAGCAATTCAAATCAGTTCACTTAATTTTCTAGGAAGATGTTCATGGGAATTTGTACATTCCAATGAGGGCTAAGCTTCAACGAACACTGGACTGTAGCCTCAGAGGAATACAGAGAACATTTCAGCCAATATTTCTTAAAAACTATTATGTCCTTTGCTTACACTTCTAAAGATTCGTCTGTACCTCTGGTTTGCTTTATGTAAACAGGAGATGGTCATGTCTGAGAGCAGTTTTTACAGAAAAAGCATTGGTGTTGTCAACAGCATACAGTACACATATTCTTCCTCCTACACTACTTAATGTCTATTTCTTGAAAGTCTGTTGGTGGAGAAATTGTGCCTTGTCATTTATCAAATAAACACATTTCAAAAGACATCTGCATGCTAGCAATAAAACAATAAACTCAGAAAATACAGAGCTTATTCACTAGGCTTGGGGCTCAACTTTAATTGGATGTGGAGGATGACTTCAATAGTCTCCTACAACAGAAGTATCATATTCTTTAAAGTTTGGATAAAGGCATTACTTTGTTTAAAATCACCATATGGAGTTCTCCACCATGTGCAGTCCTTACATTGACAATATGGAAACCAACTTTTCGTTATTAGCATCTAAAGCCCTGAGACCACAGCTTTGTGTCTGCTTCTGGCTGGGAACAATATTGAAATGTGAAAACAAAACCTCCCACCAACTCTCTGGGAACACAAGTTTGAGACTGGCTTTGGTAACACAGAAAGTCATCTGTTGTAAGACCTGACCATGAGACCAATCAGTTTGTATCCTACGGTTGATTAGGTTGGTGGTAGGACTGTGGCAGTACATTGTTTCAGGATAAGAGTCCAACTCATTTTGTATCAGCACTCAGAGATCCAAGGCCAACTTGTAAAAGTGAGTTTCAATCCTGAGTTCACTTGCATTCCACACTATATGAATACATAGTATAGAACAGTCTCAAGTCACACGCTAGGATCTTGGATTTGTGAATAGTCATTGGCCTGAAAAGGCATCTGTGTAGGCAGAACAATGCCCGCCCCTCCACCAAAGGTCTCTCCACACCCTCATCTTCAGAACCTGAGATTGTGTCACCTTGCACAGCAAAAGGAATTTAGCAGATGTGATTAAATTAGGGATCTTTAAATGGGGAGATTATCCTGGATTAGCTGAGTAGGGCAAGTCTAACCACATGATCCTTAGGAATGGAAGAGGGAAGCAGAGAGAAGTCAGAGGGAAGGGAGTGAACAAGAGACCATGAGCCAGCGATGCCAGGAGACCTCCCGAAGCAGAAAAGACAAAGAAACTCTCCCCAGGTCCCCTAGAGGAACGCAGCCCTGCCAACACCCGGCTTGGAGATCCAGCTCAGACTTCTGACTTATAGAACACATAATAAGTGTCCTGTTTTAAGTACCTGAAATGAGAGTAATTTGTAACAGCACCCATAGAAAGTGGATACCAATCAAGTTTTCTTTTGCCAGCTCCCTAAGAAAAAGACCATGTTCCTTACAATAATGGAAAGTTGTCACTGTTCGCGTATAAACCGAGTTTTAAAGCTAAAAAGACATCCCCTGTTTCTCACTCTGAGATTCCCTTATAATATCTCTTGTGACCCAGCAACGGGGTACTAAACTCTATCTACTGCCCTCACAGGGCTGCCTGCATGGCAAATGTCTTAAAGATCATAAAATCTGATGTGCTTTGTAAGTGCTTCAGAGTTCAACCAGAGAGTTACCTCTTGAAATCATGGAACAGCCTGAGAGTTGAATGCAAGGGGTTAGGTGAGTATGTATAGTTTTATTTCCTTGCTATTAGCAACTTATAATCAAAGAAACAGTGAGCTGTCTAAAAGCTCGTATTTTTCCTTAAAGATTTTGCAAGATTGACAGACAACCTAAGTCAAGGGGCTAGTTATATTTTTCAAGGCTCCTGTTATCACTTACATTTTCTAGAAAAGCATTATTTCTTTTTTGACAGGGTTATTATTTCTTTTCCCTCTAATAAAATAGTTGAGACTTATAAAAAGGCATAAAGAATAAAATAATGTTCAAATAGCTGCCATAACCAGATAAAACACTGAAACACTGCAAATATAGTTGATGCCCACTATGCACCTGTCCTTAATCATATTTTTCCTCCATATTTTCAAACAGAGTATAGTTTGGTAGCTTTGTCATTTATTATTCATTTGTATGTATTATTTTTATTGTATTTATCACATAAATGTGTATCTGTGTATGCAGATGTATTTGTATACACAATATATATGTATCTATATAGTATACTTGAAAAACACAGTGAATGGTTAAAGTTTTAAAAAAACTTATTATAGTAAAAGAGAAATTGCCACTAATCCCCATCAAAATATTCCAATATGCCCCTTTGCTTCAAACACACTTATTCCATCATTCTTGGCACATTCTGAAGCAGTTCTGGAAGTCTGCTTTCATGACTGCCTTTACTGCACTATTGTGGCTGCCTCAGTATCCTGAACTGATTCAAAATGTTTACCTTTCATGGTCATTTTGACTTTGGAGAAGTGACCATGCAGATCCCGTGAATAAGGTGGAGGAGGACACATTGTAATGCTTTTATGAGCCTGCCTTTCTGTTGGGTGGTGTTGAGCAACAGCATTCAACATATTTTAATCACACTTCATAAAGACATTCACAAAAGAGGACTTCCAGAACTGCTTCAGAAAGCGGCAAGAATGAGGGGATAAATGTATTGAAAGTGAAGGGGGAGAATTTTGCTGGGGATTAATGGTAATGTATTTTTTACTATAATAAAGTGAGGGTGGGGGTTGTATCCAGACAAACACAGTATTCTGTAATCAACCCTTGTGCATGCACACATACAACCTTTGCTTTACACGGGAGTGTGAAATGAAAATGGCTATGCAAGGTGAAACCACTCAAAGCACGATAGGCAATCAGTGGCAAAAGAATATATAGCAATTCCATGTTCTTTAAATTTTTTCATCAAATTATTAAAACTTATTATCAGTGAATTCATAAGGAGAGAAAAAGATTAACAAAACTAATATCCATTTATCACAGTGTAGTTTAAAGTATTAGAAACACCGAGAAAGCAGTGTGTTCTTTCGTTGTAAAAACCTCACAGGAGAATTTGCAACCCCACTTCCGTTCCTCTTTCCACAGTATGACTTACAGCCTGGATTGAGGGGTTGCTTCTGGTTAGGTTCTCCTAAGTTTGGATCCCCTTACTGCATTTCATCCTTTACACTTTTGACATCATGAGATATACTGGACAGTCCGTTTGCTGTGATGTGTGGTATGGTTTGCTTCCTCTGGGACATTGCCATTATTTTCTTGTCACAACCATTTCCCTCAGGTACATAGATCAGCTCACCAGGTCCCCTCAGCTGCAGACCCACAGGGTCTCTGACAATGGCAAGGTCACTGTTTCTTCTGTCACTGGCCTGGTGTTCAATTTGAAGTTCACTTTCAACATTTTCACTTTTCATTTCCTGGTGCACTTGCACCTTAGTAGACAAATTTCCTCTTTCCCATGTCTATTTTTGGGAAGCATGGTACAGACCTGTCACCAGGAAACCTGGATGTTATGCAGCCACACCCTTTGCTGTCTGTGCTGGAGAAAAACAAAGGTGCATCACACAGTCATGGACAGACTTTGAAAGAAGTGATGTGGTTAGTTCCTGATTAGGATGCATTTCTATTGTTTACATAAGTAATGTTGCAGACAGAAGAACCAGCTGCTTTTTAAATTTACCTATTTATTTATTGTCATATCAGGGATTGAATCCAGACTCTTTACCACATACCCACCCCTTTTTCATATATTACCTTTTTAATTTTGAGACAGAATCTAGCTAAGTTATTAAGTGGTCCAGGCTCTCAGAGTACTGGATTACAGGCGTGCACCACAGGAACCAACTATTAAATATCATACATATGCATTAAAAATTGCACATTATGCACTTGTTCATACCTAATATACCATGATAATTAAAATTTCTATCATATTGGGAGGACTAATGTTCTTAACCACATAACTGAAATTTGTTTACATCAGAGCAGCAAAACAAGGATCACGTCAGCATGTGAACGTATGTACATGTGTGTGTGTATGTGTGCTCTGCATATTTTTAAACTTTAAATAAATACCATTGCATACTGCTTATCCTTTCACAAACTTACTTTTTCCATTCAAAGTCTGATGGTATTCATATCAATGCATTCAGCTGTAGTTCATTACTTTTTTCTCTTTTATGGAATTCCACTCACATGACTGTAGTTCAAGTTATTTATATAATCTTTTATGAAAATTTATATTGCTTCCAGTTTTTTATTATTGTAAATATTACTCCTCTGATAATTCATTTGGTACTTCCTCGGAGCTATGTGCAAGAATTTCTGTAAGGTAACTATATCTAGGAATGCAATTTCAGTGTTTAAACTTTAGTAGGTATTTTCAAATAGTTCTACCAATTTGTACTTTGAAATAAGTTTCAGAAGTTATTTTGGCACATTGTGCTCCATAACAATTAATATTGGCAAAATCTATTTTAATAATAAATCTAATAATCTGATCAGATAAATATGAAAATAAACTGATTTAATTTGGATTTTCTTGATTAATAGTGAGATTGAATACATTTTCATGTTTCTTCAATATGAAGTATCGACCATCTCATAATTATATTGATATATTAATTTATATAAACTAGAGAGTTGATAATGTGTATATGCTGCTGGATCATTGCCTAGTCTCTATCTTGTCTTTTCCTTTGATGTATTTTGATGTGCAACAGAATATAGTATAATTTATATATTTCTCTTTTTAGTTTGTGTCTTATGTAATAGATGAGGTCTCTTTTGTACTTCATGGCAGTGCAAAGAATTTTTTTAAGTTTTAAGAATTTTAAAAAAGATTTTTCTGTTAAATTCTTAACTTTTTTCCCATTTTGAGGTCATTATTGTATGTGAAACTCATCTTTTTAAATTGTATATGGATCCAGTATTTCAACATACATACAACCAAATTCTCCATCATCAAACTTGGGGAAGAAAATCCTTTCTCCATTGACCTGTAAAATCACCTCTGTCATAGAAACACTCACAAACTAAGGAGGAAAGACTTGTTTTAGCTCACACTTAGTGGAGGCTTCAGCCCACAGTCTGCTGGCTCCAAGGCAGTGTGGCATGGCAGAGGAGACACAATCTGTGGCAAATCAGATGAGAAGCAGAAAGACTTCTTTCTTCTTTCCCTTTTTGTTCCATCCAGGGTACAGTCCTATTGGTTGGTGACAGCACACCCAGGGTGGGTCTTTCCTCTTTAGCAAATCCATGATACACACCTCGAACTATACTAAACCAATCAGTGAACTCACCCAGTGTTACATACCTATGATTCAGTCTCTTCCAAAGCCCCACTATGAGCACATGAGGCTTTGAGGGACCATCTAGATACAAACCATAGAAACAAAAGAATAAAACACTCACAGTCATTACTCTTATTTCATTATTAGGGGTTAATTAGACTTCTATTTTCATTTCTGATTTTTAATCTCCTGATATCTAACTTCCAAAGATGAGTCGCTTTATCTTGTTCTATCAAAGCATCATAAGTGCCAACAAGAATAACACTATAATAATACCCTGTGTGTACTTCAAATACCTAGAATTGTTTATAGGAAACTGCTGGAACTGGAATTTCTGGGATGAGCGGGAGAAACACTACAATTTTCTAACTTTCAAGTCATACCGACTCAGCCTCCCTGTGTAAACCAACAATGCTGTCATTTCTGGGTGTTGTTGCTGCTGCTGTTGCTGTTGTTGTTTTCCTTGTTTTCAATGCTGTTTCCACACCCTTAACCAGGGTGTTGCATCACACTCCTTGTTTCTGATAACTTGGTGGGGGAACAGGGCCTTTCAGGATACAGTCTGCCAACAGCATGTATACACACTGCAGGAGAAGAAAAACTTGTTTAAATACTTTAATACTAAATGCATTGAGATATTGGGAGATTAATACAAGTTACCTTTGGCCTCTACAATTACAAGAGGTGCTCAAAGTGGTTCCCATTAGCTTCCAGACATTTATTAGCACAGCGAACTGCTGTTTGGGTAACCTTGGTCATTGAGATTGCTGCACATGCATTTTCAGTTTCTTCTCTAAGGGCCAAAATATAGAGGGTCTTCTGGATAGGCAGCATCCTCCAGGGTCCTCTCTATGAGGGGGACACAATGTGTTGAAAAAAATCATACTATTTTTCTTTCACTGAAGTGTGTACACATTTTTTTTTGGTGGTCTCTCTATTTTAAATTTGCTTCTCTCTCATTACCGGTGAGTGAGAAGTATTAATACTAGGTAGATGAACAGATAACTGGTAATCTGGGAGGTTTCACAGAAATGAAAGCATGTGATACAGATGAGACTCAGGAGAAGCTTGTCAGATGTATTTTCCTTTTTTTCCACACTCCCCCCAACATGCTGACAATAGAAACTCATTCTCAAACTGACCTTATATCAAGGTGAGAGAGCTATTGTTCCAGTGTGTTGGTTTCAAGGACTTTTCTCCATGCAGAGTAAATAGTAGAACTAAAATATCACTAAAGCTCTAGGTAAGCAGATTATATGCTATCAGCAGTGAATGCTCAAAATATCCACAATTCAAGAAGTTAAGGAGATAGAGGTATTAGCTGCTATTATACTTGAAAGAAGCCAGAACACCTGTGCTCACAACATATCCCTTAAAACCCCATTCTTCCAAAATGGCTGCCACAGTCCCAGACATCAGATGGATGGAGACCTAGTATCCTAGCAGAAGAAAACAGATTACTACATTAATGTATCTCTGTGTTTAAAAAGGGAAAGAAAATACTTTCTCAAAGTGGACCCTCTTTGGGTATCATTCACCACAATTGAATCACTGCATTATAATTTGGCCCTGTCGAAAATAAGCCCCCAGACCCAAGTTGTTAGTGTTGGAAGGAATGCACTCAAACACTGGGTAAGAGGTATCAACAAGGTGAGATTTTACTCCTGCAGCGGGGAGCAAGCATGAGGTAGCAGGCACGCAAGACAAAGGAAGGTTGGCCCTTTTACCCCTAAGTCAGGAGAAGCCGCTGACCCTTTCTCCACTGGCTGGGTTGCAGACTCATAATCTATTGTGACTGACTAGCTTAAATGGCGTGAAGGGGGGAATATGAAGGGTTGCTGAGGAGAAGAAAGAGTGGGAGGGTTGTGGAAAACAGAAAGTCCTTGGCAATCAATAAGCTATCTTTGGTTCATAGCTGGGTTCTCAGAACTTAAACTGAGCACTCATTTCTCATAATTCAGTGTGTTTAGGAGGGACTACTTGGGCTGGACTGGAGTCCAAGATGGAGACACTGTCTTGTTTATATTTTTCATTAAAAAAAAGACCTTGTATCTTATAGCTCCTAAGTTGACTGATCATTGGTATAATGAATAAAATTTTCCTGATTACATTAGATTAGTCAATTGGGTATCCACAGTATACACATTTTGCAGCAAAAGTAAGCATAAGAATGGCTATCACTGAGCTTCACAGTAATATCTGATGGGAACAGAAAATGTGTTGGCAGTATTATTTGTAACAAAGTTAAATAACACCGTGGATAAAAAGGACCTTGTAGAATTTTTGGTGGCATTTTCTTGGGCAGATTTTAATATAAGGGACTATGCTCTTGGGAACAAAATAATGTTAATTGACATGGCTTGATATAGTTTATTTTTGGAGCAGTATGCATGCCAGTACTCAGAAGTATATATCATAATGTGTTAAACCAAAACTCTTGGAGGCCAAGAGTTTTCTGAAATGAAAGGCTTTATTGAGCCATTATAAGAATGACCAAGCCCTGGATCAAGTTTCTACAACTGTCAAGAGCAAAGTTCTATAGTACTTGGAGTCTAAGATCAAGAATGTATTTATAACCATCTAAAAGGGGAAAGTGTACATTGTTTACTTTGAGTTTACGATTCCTATTGATAAGCAGGGCAGGTCAATGTGAAGCAGGGAAAGACCTGGGATGAGACAGTGTTACGCCATAAGCGGAAGTATTTGCTGCTTCTTCATGGGCTGGGGTTAGAAATCCAGAAAGTTTAAGCATATGTGGTGTGACAGAAATAGTGAATGTTTAATTTTTTAAAAAATATTACAGTAAAGGACATATCACCACAAAGCCCCATCAAAATATAGTGTTCCCCTTTGCTTCAAATACATATATCCTTTTGTGGTTTTTTTTTTTGTTTTTTTTTTTTGTTGTTGTTGTTGTTTTGTTTTGCTACTTTCTGAAGCAGTCCTGGAAATCTTTCTTGAGTGTCTTTAGGAGCTGTGACCAAAAATACAGCAAATGCTGCTACCAAGTGGCATCCATCAGAAAGGCAGACTTGTAAAAATATTTCAGTGCATCCTCCTCCACATTATTCACTAGATCTGCCACCGGGGGACTTCTGACTCTTCCCCAAACTCAAAATGACCAAGAAAGGGAAATGCTTTGAATTCATTCCAGACATCAGGGCAGCCATAACAATGCAACCAAAGACACTCTCAGAAGAGGACTTTTATTGCTGCTTCAGAAAGTGGTAAAAACAATAGGATGATTTTGTTCGAAGAGAGGAAGAATGTTTAAGAGGGTTCATGGCAATGTGACTTCTACTGTAATAAATTTTTTAGATTTGAACATTCACCATATTTTTCTGGTATATCTGTAAGCAGGAGGTAGTGGCAGCTGTGTGTTTTAAGTCAAGGTTTTAACAAACATCCAGGATTGTGGAACAGTCTTCATGGTAAGGGCCCATAGCTGTTCAGTGATAAACTCCCTTATCTCTTTCCTCCTCCACCCTCTGTCCTTTCTAAATTTTGGACAACTCAGAATGTGTCTTGTATCAAGTATAATGCTCCTGAATGGGTGCAACATTGAGTACCGTGCATCAATTATTTCATTTTCTCTTGTTACTACTAAAAACCTCGCTTGGAAATCGATCACTGTAGCATTTATGGAAAGACAGATTCTGAATTTTCAAAGGATAATTCTGGAATAGAATACATTCACAGGTTGGGGGCTGCCCAGGATCACTTGATTTTAAACTTGATACTGAAGACAAATTTTGAAGATAAATAGAATCAAGGGAATTTGTAAGAATTTCACCTCGCTAGCATGGTTATGTGATGAGTTCTGTCCTGCTTCACAATGGAAAGTTTTCCTTTCTCATGGACAACAATAAACTTTACAAAGATACACTGAGATAGGGCAGTTGATGAATACAAGCCTGTTATTCATTGTAGAGTTATTTAATAGATACCTGGCTGAGATCCTAATCACCGTTCCACCAATTGCTCTATATCCACACATCAAACTCTACTGATATAATGGATTACCTTGGCCCAGACAGAGAGCCCTCTTCCTCCCCAGGCATCGCCAAAGCATAGTAGTGGTCATGTCCCACAATTCCTCTTTGAATTTGAATCTTTGCCTCCCTAACCCATCATGGGTATAAACAGATGAGGGAAAAAAATGGCTTTGAAATCCTTTAGTGGAGCTCTGAGGATCCACTCAGCACAGCTTGGAGATCTCAAAAGATGCCCTAATTAAAGAAAGAGAAGTGCTCCTACTTATAGAAAAACCAGCAACTAACCAGGAAATAGCAGCCAACTGCAGACTGCAGTGCTGTGCTAGAATTAGGGCAGAGCACAGGCAGGCGTCTGTGTGTAATTGGAGGAAACCCAGCTGAGACAGGAGTTTTCAGAAAAGAAAATTAGGAGTGGTTTGATTTTATGTGAGGTTCCTGTGAGATGGATGTTAGGACCAAACGTTATTTGTTACTATTTATTAGTGTGGAGCACCACAAGCATGCCCTTGAGTTTTCAGAAGCCCAGGTAGCATTTCTTTTTTTTTTTTTTTTCTTTTTTTCTTTTTTTCTGAGAATAAACACTTATTTGTCATAGCATTGTTCAGGGTTGCTGATATGTGATGGAATATACCTACCCATTAGCATCAAGGAAATTCACAGATCTTATGCCTTTTATTGGTAGGACATCGGGTAACATTTTGTTTTTAAGATGCAAAGAACTTCCTTGGTCTTTGCAATAAGAGAGCTTAATGGAATTTTTAGCCATTGAATGTGTAAGGGCTGATGTCCCTCACGTTGAGATGGCTCTCCCTGTTCCCTGAGACTTCCTCTGTGGCACAGTCAACTAACTCAACAAACACAGCAAACAGCTCTCCTACAGTGAAGGTGCCGTCTCAGCTCAGAAATTCAAGGACACAGCTGAGCTCCTGGGCAAGGATCCCCGCACCAGAAGAACTGCACCCTTAAAAGCAGAATGCAGAGAATGAGCCTTCTTGCTGGTGTCGTTCTGTGTAAATGACCACAGCCTGGATGTATAACAGGATTTTGAACCTCTGCACTATTTAGCATCACATAATTTGTAGCCAACACGCTAAATGATCTGAAAACATTAGACCTCCCCCAGCTCCCCTCCGAGCCTCAGTCAAGCATCCCGATATCTAAACACAGACCGCTTTCATCCTCCGACACGGACTTCCCACTGCAGAGACAGACCCTTGTGTTTTACCTTGAAGCCAGTAGGAAAACTGAGTCTTTTTTTTTTTTTTTTTTTTTTTTTTTTTTGGTAGGATTTCAATCCAAAATACAAAGAGATTAATAAGCAGCTTTCAAAATGAAAATTTCCAGGTGAGAGACTTCAACACTATTTTGCAGATCTGGTGTATATCTGGTATATTTTGCAGATTAGTGTATATATTTTAAGTATTTTAAGGACTCAGATTCTAATTCTTTCCAATTCACTGGCTTAATACATCCAAAAACATCCTATCAGCACCTAATGAAGGGGGCCACTAGCCTCTGATCCCAAATTTCCCTTAAGTTACATTTACAGCTACGTTTACGAGGAAGTTTTCTGAAGCCCAATAAAACTCACAAGCCCTGAGACAGATTGTATAGCCCAGTTTATTTTGAACTCCAAAGGTAAAAATAATCAGAATAAGAAGAATAATTAATAAGCACAACCTGTGATGCAGGTACCAGTTTTGAATTGAGTCCCCCAGTCTCTGCTCCTGCTTGTGACCCTCCAGGCCCTCTGCAGAGGAACCAGGGAGAAGCCTGGCCCCCTGGGAAGGAAATCTGTCCATACTGCAGACCCCCATCCTCTGTAGCGAGATGGTGCAGCTGTGACATTTCTGCCCACCTGCGCAGTCCCCAGTGCCTGATTTGTGTAGGGTGAATTCAGCTGTTGCTTTGACATGACCTCCCCAGGAGTGTGGCTTCCCGCTGTGACTGCTTGGTGCTCTCTGCCTGCATGGAGACCACGTGGCTGCTCCAGGGAACCTGGCTCCCACACCCCAC
>RJWM01015631.1:0-47359 GCA_004363535.1 Dasyprocta punctata | reverse complement strand
TTGGATGTCATTTTTCAGAATCCAAATGGTTCTCCAATATTTTGTGAGACTTTTGGAGGTAGGAGTCATTTTTCTAATGCTTATGAATGCTCAAAATTTGCCACAGTTCATTAAATGCTTTGTAAGACCTAAAGGCTAGTCAACTGAAGAAGTCATTTTAAAGAATAAGAAATGAAACAATTTATGATTGCAAATTTTACAATGATGTGTCAGTGTGCACACTTTTGTCGGGCCCCCTCAGCGTCTTTTTGAAGGGAGGTTTGCAAAGAAGGTGTCCCGTGTTTTGCATTGCATTACCTTCGCTGTTAGTCTATCTCTGGTGAAACCACTCAAAATGACTTTTAGAAAATGCAACATGTTCAACAGTGTTATCCAAAAATTCTTTGGATCTCTTCCTTCATGTCCAAAGTGCTGGGGGATAAAGATGTGACCCATTTCACTGGAAAATGTAATAAAGAAAGGGTTTCTTATTCCCTAGGAAGGTTCAGAAAACATCTTCCAGGAGTGTCCTGTGAAAATAAGACTAACTCATCTCACAGATAGGCAATTTATAAGACATTTCGGTTATATAGTCATGCATTTTTTATTTCAAAAAAGGTAGTCAACAGGGCATTTAGTATACTGGGAGAGAAAAGGGCTCCCAAAAAGCTATTGCAAAGAGAAATACCTAAAGGCTACGCAGAAAACAATTTGATAATCAAAAGCTACTGATTTAGTAATTACCGACTTGGCACATAGGTAAGGTATTTAACGGAATGTAATTGTGGGATAACATCTGAATGTAATTATAAAAATAAATGTGTTAAATTTGAAGAAATGCATGTTAGGTGTTGCCTTTGTCTTAGAGGGACCTATATTCATTTGCTCTTAAAATTCCACTGGAAGGAAACACAAATGAGGGTATTTTATGGAATTCTAAAATATTCTGCTGTGAAAAATTCCTCATTGGTTTCAGCTGATTTCATATCTGCCTAATGTAGCATTAGTTCTTTTATTTAAAGGATACAACTTTCAAGAAACAATGAGGACATTTTTGCACTGTCGTCCCGCTGAGATACATTACCAAATCCTTCAAGACATAGGAAGATGAGGCTCATTATTTCCCACATGGAAGCCAAGGTCATTGAGGAAAAATAGTAAGAATAGTTAACATTGCAGGAAAGACTAACCATCAAAAATGAAATAATATTTGAGATTGAAAAGATATATTATTCCCATAGTTCTGCCAAACTCAGTGTCTACACAAATTATTATCTCTCTTTAAGTGCCAGTCATGTAAGTTATAGTTCTCTAAGGGAGCTTTAACTGCTTTCTCTTACTTAGAAATTTGCTCTATTTTATCTCTCAGTCAAAATGACTTGAATTCATATAATATCATTTCCTTTTATTTCAGAATTGTGTTCCATGGTGTAGAATTTCCAATTGAATATGCATATTCTCTTTCTCTCTAGAAAATACACATAGCAATGAACAACTTATGCATAACTTGCTGAAACCCATTATACTACATTTCCGTTGCTAATGAATACTGATAGTCCTTGTACTAAAATTTCTCTATATACCTTCACTTTTATCACTGTCAAAGTTATCTAAATGCAAGAAAAACATTTTCTTATAGACTAACATAAATTTTACATATATCTCTTATTTCATAAAAAATTTTACACAGATCTCTTATTTCATAGAATAAAAGAAAGATGATTATTCTTACTTATAATTTGGCTATATTATTTATAATATTATTATAAACTCTGTAGTGCATATCCAAATGTAATTTTTGACATACATGTTAATTCAGACTGTAATAATGGTAAATATCCTGATATTTTGCAGTTACACTAGAAACTTTCCTGAGCTCAGTTTTTCACATCTTTGGTAAAATAATTTTCTGGGATATGAATTTCCACTGTACTCACTAAAATTACAAGTTAACTGAAAAAATATGTACCTCAGTATACAGTTTATTTTATTTAACAATGCATATCATTGAAGAAATGCTAAATCACCAGCATGTAACAATGCTATTCGCAAATTCTCTACCAATAGAAACTTTAAACAATAAATATATACTCTGTATTTAAGCAGCTAACGTTTGAATTAATTGGTTTTAAAGCAAAATATGATTAATATGACTACTTTTCCTGAAATGCCAAACTCTGATTCTCAGTTACAGCACCTCATTATGTCATTGAATGCTTTTTTTTTTTTTTTTTTTTTTTTTTTTTGCCCCCCAGGCTACAACACCACACCCTTTGCCTCCCTTCACGGCCCTGATTGCCGTTGGCAAAAACCCCCGCCTTTTTTTTTTTTTTTTTTTTTTTTTTTTTTTTTTTTTTTTTTTTTTTTTTTTTTTTTTTTTTTTTTTTTTTTTTTTTTTTTTTTTTTTTTTTTTTTTTTTTTTTTTTTTTTTTTTTTTTTTTTTTTTTTTTGAGGCAGGGTCGCACTGTGTAGCTCAGGCCGGCCTTGCGTTCGCGTTGTAGCCCAAGCCGGCCTTGAACTCACAACACTCCTCCTACCTCAGCCTCCCGAGTGCTGCGATTAAAGGCGTGAGCCACCACGCCCGGCTTCACTAGATGCTTTGACCAAGACATCATTCTTAATTTTCTAATAATTTTAACTAATGTTCACTGTCTCAAATACTTTAGTCATCATTGTTAGAAATTTTAATGTATATAGAAATAACCCATCCAAAACTCTCACTATTCAGACCCTTGAACTCTGCTCCTTTAATGATTTTGTACATTTCCCTACTGTAGCCACTTCTGATCACGCCATAAACATTACACGTGTCAATTATAACTTTCTATAATTTTGATTCTGTGTATTGCATTTTGTAGTCACAGGTTTCTTTGACTTTGTCATTCACTGTAGTGCTCCACTGCATACAATTCTTTGAACTCTTTGATTTGTGAGTCATAATTCTCACCAACTTTTCCCTATGGTTTGCTTCACATCAGAATACCGCTGTGCAAAAGTCCTAGTGAAGGTTAACAACCATCTTTCATCGCTTAATCCAATGACCAGTTTCAACATTTCTCACGTTTCTCAGCACTCTCTTCATGACTTTGATACAAGTGGTCAGTCCTTCCTTGATGAACATTCTGTACTTTATTTCGGGGACACCAGGCTCTTGATTTTCCTTCCATCTCAATAATTGTTATTTCCAAATCTTTTTTGATAATTTCTTCTCTCCTACCTGAATTCTAGTGTTAAAATTCTTTAGGGCACTGCTATCCGTCATCATTTCTCTTAATGTTTTCTTTTATGATTCTATCCATTCAGATAGTTTTAGATACCATCACTACGTTTAAAAATTCCAAATATATTTGAGCAGCCTAGATCTCTCTTAAACGCTCAATGAATATCCATCCCCTACTCTACATTTCAAACTAGTTATTTCATATTAAGCACATAAAATATTGAATTCAAAATATTTTTATTCGCTTGCAGTACATTTTTTTCTCCAAGGATGGTTAATCCACTGATTTAATTTGGAAAAGTTTTTAAAGTCTTAATAATTTATTACTGATATGCAAATTCTATATTTTTAAATATGTTTACTTCCTATTTGAAATCAACCTAACCTCTCAAAGCATCTCCAGTTCCTCCTTGCCACCACTTAATCTGTACAGAAGAGCAGTCAGGTTCATAGCATACATGTAAATAACATGTCCCTTTCACTAAATTTTTTATCTTCTTCTACTCTTTACTCGCATTTCATCTTTTCACTGCAGTATTCTCCAGTATTCCTATTTGATTTTGCGTTGTCCAACCACTTACACACCCCTACGACTTTGTCACACTTGATCTGCATTTTATATATTTCAAAATTCAGCCTTTTTAATGCAATCATAAAATTCTTTATTTCATGTTCTTCTTCATTTGCTGTTTCCTCTCAAAGCACAATAAGTTTCACAAAGATCAGCATATATTTAAAAAAAATATTGGAGTATCCCAAGTCAGAAAGGTTTCTGACAAAAAGTACACAATAAATAAATATGTTTAAATAGCTTAGCAAAGACACTATGAGTCCAAATTAAAGATGTAGCTAACTCTAAATTTATAATGCAATATTGCTCTGTAAGGACATAGAAATCACATGAGTGGCTGAAAATATGTTGCTTATTAAATTTGTTGATTCAGAAATAAGGTTAAGAAGTGAGTACAAGACCAAAAGTAAATGTAAATGAATCAAAAGTTTTTACTAATTTCTTAAAGTAAAATCAAGAAATTAAAGTAGCTATTAAATACTAGGAATGAAAAAAGAAACAATTAGTGATACAATGTAGTTCATCATAAAAAAAGGATAATTGTGCTCAACTTTATGTAAGTTTTTAAAGTACAATTATCAAACTATATTAATTTATTATAGAACTAGAAAACTTAGCTACACTAATAGACAGAGAGGTGATGGCGACAGTCAAAACCTTTTACAAAAAACACAAAAAGTCTGCCTCAGATATTAAAAAGCTTAGTGAATTAGATACTTACAAAAATAAATATTATTGTAAGTTGTAACAGAAGAGAGGCACAGAATAGCTATAAAGATAGAAAACAATAGTTAAAAAGACCTCCAAAGAATTTTCTCAGGCTGATAGGACTGTCATAGAGTAGGATCTCGCAATATAAAAAACATAAAGGGCTATTTCAATACTGTTTCAAAATCAAAAAGTAAAAGAAAACAGAAAAAAATTTAAGCATATAACATTAAAAGACTACATTCCATGCAGAGTTAATTCAGAAATATAAGAGTGTTTCAACCTAAAAATAGAAAGCATCGAGCTATTTAAAATGAAAATTTTAATTCAAACTAGCTTTCTATTTAAATTAACTATGATTTCTTGTTTAATGGAAAAAATCAATTGTTAGCTGGAACATCATTAAAATTACATATGTGCATGTATATACATAGTTTCATTTTAAAAGATGGAATTACATGCATTCATTTTTAAATAGGTCTAGGAATTAGAAATTTTGCTTTTTTGAGTATGACAGCATTTCTTGAAATTCTACACAATCTTCTGTTGCATTTTATACTAAACAATACTTTATCTGCATCAGGCTTTCAGTTTATTTCCTTTGAAGCAAGAATTTTAAAATACTTCTACATCAATCCAAGTATAATTGTTTATAAGATTTGCATATTTTTCCTCAAAATACAAATAGGTGTATTTCTCACACTTACATGTTTCAGAAATTTCAAAACATCAAACTTAGAAGTACTTATTATTTATTTATATTTCACTCATGCTTAATAATTAAAGTACACAAATTAAAGTGAACTATATATGGCATAAATGAATTCAGGATAAAAATATCCATGTCTATAAAACTACAATGCATCAGCTGGTTGTGAAAAATCAGTCTTACTAATACAAAGATGATGATGTGCTAATTTAGTGAGTAGCTTAATCACTGGCTAGTTGATAGGCTTTTTAGTACATTTTGCTGATTTATTCACAAGCATATGGTAAAAATATGAATGCATAAACTGGATATTGCTGACAAACTTCAAGAGAATGTGTATTTCTTTGAAAAGTAAATTAATTTGGTTAAGCCACAAAAAGAAAATTCAGTCATATTACTTGTATTCTGTTTCCCAATAAGGAAAAAGAATTTTTAAAAAAGCACTGCAAATATCAATATTTTAAAATTATAGTTAATGAGAATTTGGGCTGTTAAAACTCTTTATTTAAAATTTTTATCACAGGTAAAAAATACATGAAAAAATGTAAATCTCTTAAAATCTACCATTTAAGGATTAAAATGTTAGATCACTGAAACTTAAATTTTATTTTTCACTTTGTAATAGGCTCAGGAAAATTTTATTTAATGCAGAAATAACACATAAAAGAGATTTGATTCTACTATCCTTATAATCGGAAGCACGTAAAGAAACTTCCAAAAATCTATCAATAAAATTCATTTAGAATCAAAATCATGTGCTCTAACTAGAGCACAGGCCTTTAAGCGTTGGAGGATTCATATTACCCACCCATATATTTCCACTTCTAAAATATTTAAAACCATATTTTGTAGAGGTCTCACTAAATTTCTGTATCCTCTTCATGCAAGGATGTCAACTATCTCCAAAGAGTCCAATCTAACCTCCATCATTATAAGCAACATGTTAAAGATTTCACTGATATTAATGTACTTATGGTATTTATGATTTTATGATATTTATGATTTTAATTAGTAAAACTTGGAATGCTAATTGAGATATTAAAAATGATTGTAATAGTCATAAGTGAAGTAAAGACATTCTAATATAATGTTATCTGAATTCCATTAGGGTATGGATTGCTGGTTATGACATTTTTCCTTAGTTTTACAGTTTAAACTAATTTAAACATAGTTTGTTTACCTTCTTTTATAAATAGATATTACATTTCAATATTTGCAATTTCAAACAATTCTATACTAGCCTTGCTCAAGTGTATTTTTCACTGCATGGAAGAAGTATGGTCTGAATAGATTCCTAGAAATAGAGAATTTCTGGGTCAAAAGTCCAAGTGCAGTTTTGTTAGGTATTATCCAATTCCCTACAGAAGGATACCAGCTTGCATTTCCACCAACAGTTTTGAGAATGCCTGATATTACAGTCTCAACTACCATCTCTTCATGAACTTGAAATTTTTCCAAAATGACATTTAAGAGTTAGTATTATATTGTCATTTTGATTGTTTCTTTAAATACGAGTAAGTTTGAAAATATTTCTATATTTTCAAAATCTATTTTTGTATCATTTTTTTCATTGAATTGACAGACCATGTCTTTTTCTCTTGGTTTTCATCAGGGTTTTGCTTCTTGACCCATCAATTCTAGATTTTTCATAATGCTTTCACTGCAGGTAACTCAATGGGTCTGGGAAACAATTCTCCTCTACTCTACCCACTTCAGTTTGACCCACATCCCAGGACCAATGCGTGAGTGACATCTCATGGGCTGACCTTCAGTAACTTCTTTCCCACTCAGCCTTTCTTAAAGATTCATAATAGGAACTGCGTCTCACACGTAATTGAGTCAAGGTGAAGTCTGGAATGTGCACCTTGTGGAAAGCACCTGTTTGAGGACAATTCAGTGTCAGATCCATCATTGCTGTCACTCCTCGCTAGAGACCTAGTGAGAGGGACCCAGTTAGTGGTGCACTTACTTTAATATCTGAACACGTAATTTATTGGAGTACTTTCATTTTGCTTTGTCCTGACACTGTTTTTGTTTGTTTGTGACACATTTTTAGTGACACAGACCTGTCCTCAGCATATATTCTAGTGATCTGGAATAAATGTAACTGCTCTTCATTTACTATTGGGTGAGAACTTCTAATTCTTCACTCACTGTCCACAGGAGTTTAGAATTCATCTGCTGCACCAATCCTGCTGCATCACTTTAACTACTTTATATGTTTCAGAAGTTTTCAGTAAAAGCTTTGTCAATTTTCATTAATAATTCATGTCGGTTTTCACAGTACAAAGATTTAAAATTTTCTCTGTACCCAAATACATGTATCTTCTGTTTCCACATCTAGAATTTGAATCATAATTAGAAAGCCTTTCCCTACAGTAAAATTCAAGATAATTTCACCTCTATGGACTCATACATCTTGTATGTCTTTAGTTTTTTACATTTATATCCCTAATTTAATCGAATTTTTTCCTCCATACTCATTGTGATATACAGATTTTACAAATGATGTTCAAATTTATCCAAGCATCAGAATTAAAATACAATATTGGCATCTGGTGTCTCTCAAGGACGTGGAGTAAAGGAAAAACAGTACTGTTTCTAATCTAGCATAGAAAAAGAAGAGATAAAAATTCACACTCTCCTTTGAATTGAAATGACATGATGAGAAAGTGATCCATGATTTAAGAAAATGCTTGCAAGAGAAGACTAAGAACAAGGAATGATTTATGAAGCAACTGAGTAAGAAAAAGAAGAGTTTATTCAGTAAGATTCATGAATTGGTTGATATCAAGACTGCACTGATAAGACAGTATGAAGGCCTGAGGACCAGATACAGGCTGGCCTGTAGAATCTTGGCACTTTTCTCCATGGGCCCTATCGAACATGTGAAGAAATGACTGGTTAAGACCTCAAGAAAATGTGGCTTATGATGCAGACCTGGAAAAGAACAGCAGCCATGGTGGGAGGTGTGTGCCTGTACATTTATCTACTCTGTTCTCTCTGGATATGAGACTTTTTATATGGCATAAAGATCACACATATTGTCATCACTAGGGCATTGAAGTGTATTGCATCCAGGGCAAAGGAACAAAACAAACAGCTATCCCAGAAGAAGAGATAGAAATGTAAGGCGGATGGAGAAATACAACTGCAGAGGGGTGCAACATTGCAGATAGGTGACACCCAGGGGCTTGTCTGACACTAAGACTAATTTATAATAACACAGTCCATTTCACACTCAGCACCAGACTAACAAGAGTTCAATACTATATCAGTCATAGTTCTCCATAGAAACAGAACCAAGTGTAATATGCATCTCCAAATTGACTCACACAGTTATGGAGGTGAGCAAGGCCACAATCTGTAGTTCAAGTCAGAAGGCTGTCAGGCTGGAGACCTCGAGAGGAGCAGACGTGGTAGTGGAAGTGTGAAAGCTTACACACAGTGTTCCTCTCCTTTGGATCAGGGAAGACTTTTGTTCTGTTTGACCTTCAACTCATTCATTGAGACCCCCTATATAATGGAGGACAGTGTGTTTTTCTTAAAAGTCTACTAAATTAAATGTCAAGTTTATATATAAACCATAGCATGTAGAATGATGCTTGACTTCATACCCGGGCATTTGGACCCAGTCAAATTGACACACAGCACTAACTCTCACCAATATCCATACCAGGGTACAGATTACTGGTAATAGATGAAAAGGGGGGAAAAAGATATACATTCAAACAAACACTGAGAAAATTTACCTTAGGTAAATAAAATGCCATTTTAAAAATGTTATTATTAGGAGACTCTGAAGTCTTCATACATTGGTGTAACCATAGTGACAACAAATCTCTGAACTAACCCAGCAGCCATCACAATTACTTCAGATCTTCACAGTAAGAAAACAGCATCAAAATGCTGTAGATATTTTCAGACATAAAAACCAAAGCAGTAACAGCTGCAAGTAGATTCCAACAACTACATAAGACTACTGGAAGGAAATGCTGGGCCATGGCCAGAAGTAATATATCTTGACTTTAGTCTGTACTTTCCCACACAGGAAGCCTGTTGTGATGACACAGCATTACAAGGCATGCAGAAAGTCAGAATAATAAAATCAGCTCCCCAGACACAAAGTGAACCTCAGGCAGAAACTGATATATAATTATCACTATATATGGTGAGGAATGTCAAGTTTTGCTTCCCTTAAACCTCTTTAGACAGTGCCTCAGAAATCTTCCTAAACTTGGTGTAGTTCCTTCAAATTGGTGAACCCTCTCAATCATATCTGAATGTAAGAGGTTTCATACTTACATATTTGCTCGCAACTGGCATTTCATACTTCACTGAAAATGTCCATCTCAATCTTCTTTTGAGCTCATGTGGAAATTCTGGCCAACAATGGCAACCATGGTATCTGTTGCACATATATAAATGTTCAGATTCTGTTTCTCCTGCAGACACTCAATTCTCCAAAGTGGTCAAGGAAAGCCCACAATCTGCAGTTTCTCTGACTTTTTCTTGAGAGTGTAGCATGGTGCTCTTTGCAGTTCTTCATCTTGAACTGAAAACAGAAGTGCTTTCCTTACATTGTTTTTTAAAGACTGAATATAAAATTCCATTCTGATACTTACTTCCTCTTAGTAGACTGGAGAAATCTCACATAATTTCTCCTAAAACAGGATCATTCTTTTGTTTGTTTGTTTGTTTGTTTGTTTCCCTAGAAGTTAATGTACAATTTATATGGCTAGTTACTAAAATTTTCTCTTTATTTTTCATTTGAAACAATATTATTGTGATCTGTCAAGATACAATTTTCCTGTCCTTATACTAGTTGTATTTCAGAGAGCATCCTGAAGTTACGATTTGATATCTTTTCTCTATTTTTGAAAATATTTCAGACGCATGTATTAAAATTGTTTCTGTTCCAATCTCTTTCTCCTTTTTTAAGAAGTCCAATTACAAATTTGGTAGACATTTTCACTTTGTGCTACTTATGTCCTTAGTTTACCAGCTATTCTCACATGGGTTTTATTTCCTGCTTCAATCCTGTTATCATCTACAGATGATCAAGTTTAGCAGTCACACTGCATAATCCATCAGCTTACTTGCCTAACACATTTGTAATATCGTTTATCTTATTCTTTAGATCTAAGGGTTTTACTTTATTAATTTTAGTAAGTCCAGTTCTTTGGGGGAAATAATCTTTTAAAATTTCTCAAATATATTAACGACAGTATCAATAAAATTTTCACATGAAAACTTCTGCACCTTGATATTTATATTATCAATTAACTTGGTTTTTAATAGTTTTATTTTCAAATCTTGTGTGTGATCATTTTGGATAAAGCTCTATGCCTTGTAAATGAAATCACACAATTTCCCTGTAAAGAAAATAGATTTTCTACCAGAAGGACAGAATGTACACACATAGTCACAATCTAGTTAAGGTTGTCCATTCTTTATTACCAGACTCTTGAAATTTGGCTCTGTCAATACCACAAACTCAATTTGTTTGTTCTTCATAGTGTCTGTAAAATGAAGAATTTTCTGGTTAATTGCTAGAAAAAAGCAACTTTTCATTTTGTCTCTTGCTCTTTGCACTTGCTCTTCAGGAGATTTTGATGCCCTATGGCATAATTAAAAAATTTTAGTCCCACATTAGTTTTTATAGCTTTTTGCCTTCATGATGATCATGCCTTAAGTTCTGGCAGTTTGGCAATGCCTAAATTGTAAGGAATTATTTTTATCCCAGTGAGAATTAAGCAGACTCCACCTTTCTATTTTTTCTTCAGACACAAGCTCTACATGCTTTCCAGGAGAAGTATGCGATAAGATTCTCTGGGGATACTGACGTGCACGCTTTGAGATCTTAGCTGGCTTATTTATAGCTGCCTTTGATGGTATATTACTTTCCCATCACTGGTGCAACATAGCTGATATCTACAATTTAAGAAGAGGTTTATTTTGGCTCACAGTTTCAGACGGTTTGATCTAAAACTGGCTGGCTCTCTCCCAGACAAGGCATGGTGGAAGGCACAGCAGAGGAAAGTTACTGACTCCTGGCAGCCAGGAAACAGAATAGGATGGAGTGAAACACAGGAATGCACACTTTCCTGTCACTCCTCAGTGATCCACCTCTCTGAGAAGGCCCACCTTGGAGCAAAACAGGTATTCATTTCAAAGTCGCACCTCTGAACACAAAGCTGGGGACTTCTGGGGAGCATTTTTAGGTTTAAATCACAACAGACAGCCTGACAGGCTATCTACTTAATAAAAAATTTGTTTGAAAAGTGATATCTAGCAGAATTTATATGAAAATGTAAGATATCATTAAATCTCACTTATATTGCTTTCAGTGTTGACGCAAAATGAAGGGATAAAAATTAAACCAGTAAATCATTTTCAAACACATTCCAAGGGAATTTTCATTCTTAAGACTTTAAAAAGCACCCTAGTTTAAATAACACATAGTTTCTCTTATATGAGAAACCCGAATTATTTATACAAAGCAAAATAAAAAAATATATAATAGATCATTTTCAAATGGGAAAGGTATCAAGAGGAGAAAGGGTTGGGGGAAGCGGGTAAGAAAGGGCATGAAGAGGAGTTATGTGCATGCATTAACTCCACACAAGGAATGTGAGCATTATGCACTGCAAACATGTGCTAATAAAGAAAATAAAGCTTCATTTCATAGCAATTTTAAAATCTTTGATTGTTACATACATTAAGGATATGATTTAATCTAAGAAGACTATGCTTTTTCTGTGTAATAGATCACATTGTAAACTCTGGCATTTATTGTCATTTACTGGTATTTTACAATATTGATAGAGTTTAAAATGTGAATATTAACACTTCTATTATAGACTTAGCAGAAACCCATAGGGCTCATCAGCCACTTAAGCAAGTCGAAACACTAAATGGCTAACTCAATTGAAGAACAGAAAACACAGGCTGCTTTTGTAGAATTCAAGAATGAAAACAAAATAATTGGCCTCATGATCAAGGTTTAAGTCTTATAATTGGGCTTTTCACCCTATGAACTTGGATGATGATTATTCAGTTGATGTTGAACACAGCTGCTGTTTTGTAAGTTCCAGGTGTCACAGAATAAGTAAGCAGCTACAGTGAGAATTGCTAAAAGAATATCTCTGTTTCAGGGAATTAAAAACCATACACTAACACAAATAAATGATGCATATCTCTTTTTGAAGTTTGAAAGTATGAAAAAAACAAGTAAGAAAAATGATTATGGTTAGACTGAATGCTTATGTTTTGTACCCATATCTTCAACCTGAGGATTCCTATGAAAAGCAATGTTACTAAACAAAAATTAACAATTATTTCAGCACAAAGCGAAGAATTAAATTCCACTAGCTTTGTTTCAAATTAAAAACCTTCATATCAGGAAATGAATAAACTACTTTAAAACTATACTTTAATGTAGCATGTTTTTGGAAGTATAGAACATGAAATATGAACTTGGCGATACAAACTACAATCATTTCATTATCACTTTTGTCTCTTGAAGAACATATTTACAATTTTTTTTTCTTGACCCATCAACCCTGCCATGGATTTAGTTAATGCTTGGGAAACTGAAATTTATGAGAGATGTCAATATAAAAGCTGGCTGTTATGGCTTCTGTCTGGATGTTCTCCAAAGACTCATGCTGTCATTTGGGAGCAGGTTTCGTGGAGGTAGCTTAATCTAGAGTTTGTGGCTGATTCGTAGCACAATGTGGGCATTAAGGTGCTGGGATTAAGGCTGGGTGCTTGTTGGATCAGCCCACTGATTGAATTGACACACCCCTAATCCCAGTAGTTTGGATAAAATAAAAGGAGCAGAAAGAGGCATGTTTTTCCCTTCTTTCTCTTTGTACTTTTGCTGTGTTCTGCCGCCATGAGCAGCTGCCCTTTTGCTATGTGCCATCTTGCCTTAGATCCAGCCAATTTTGGGCTGAATCCTCTACAAATGTGAACTAAAGAAACGTTTCCTTTCTTAACTTTGAGTGTTGGGTATTTTGTCTCAGTAACAAGAGAAAAGTAACTAACACACTTGTACATAAAAATTTATTTTTATTTTAAAAAAATTGTATTGGTACATTTCAGATATGCATAATGATCAAATTCATCATGGGGAATTTGCACCTGTACGCAATATATCTTGATTCTTTTTTTCCCAATCCCCTCTCCTCCTTATTTACAAAAGCTTTGTTTCCATTATTTTCTTCTATTCAATTTGTTTTTCTCCCCCTACCCTGTACCCTTTCCAATTTGAATATTGTCTTCCTATTTCCCTTTATCTGTCATACATTTTTGTCCTGATTCATACTTTTGGTTTCTCACACCAGACAAACCATGCGGTGCTTGAGCGTGCATGTCTGATTTATTTTACTTAACGTGTATCCTATTTACATGGAAATGGCTCAGATTTATCCTTCTTTATGGCAGGGTAGTACTCCACTGTATAGTGAAAACACATCTTCTTTGCTCATTCATTGGTGGATGGATATTTGGGTTAGTTCCATGATTTAGTTATTACAAACTGTGTGGCTATAAACGTGAGTGTGCATATATTGCTATAGTATGATGTTTTTAATTCTTTTGGGAAGATACCAAGAATACAAATTGCTGGATCAAATGGAACCTGTAGTTTTCATTTTTTGAGGAATCTCCACACTGATTTCCATAGTTTAGTCATACCAGTCTACAATCCCCTCATCAGTGGGGAAGGGTGTAGAAGACCACCTGGACTGCTCACCTTGAATACAGAGCAGTTACCTCCACTTTGGCTAAACCTGGTCCCATCTCCACATACTGATATGTACAGAGTTGATTACACTATTTCCTTTTGCCTTCAATTGGCTCTAAGCAATGTAAATATTGCTAGTTGAAGTACTGATGTGTAATCTTTAATGCAAGGTGACAGTCCCATTTCCTCACCTCAGTGTCTTCCTCTAAATGGTTGAGCCCAGTGGGATGGCAGAGCCACAAAGCTCCAGGGCTATCAACTGGGTTTGAGTCTTTAGATAAGGGGCTATGACTTCCCAAGTCAGAAAAGGTTTACACATCAGAGCTGAGGCACTGCCCCCTGAACATTAATTGCTACCTCAATTGTGTTATTCAGATTGGTCTTTCTACATAGCCTTCTCTCTGTATATTGGAGAGTTGCCTTCTGGCTTCCTAGCAAATCCTGCTTGCAGTACTCATATAATTCCTGCCATTCTCACAGTCACTCGACCTTAGCCACTCCTTTCTTCACAAATTAAAAAAATCCTGGTTAGACCCTGGGTCAAGGCCTTTGTTCCATGAAACCTCATCTGGACTGGACTCAGGATTCATTGGCCGCCCTTAACTGTAAATGCGCCTTAGTGTCTTTATTCTCACTGTAGGTCACACTGGAGGTGGTAGATTGGAATTAACTCACTAGGATTCTAATAACCTTTTCATGGGATTACAAATACAAACTTCCTGGATGGTGACAGAGATGGGAAAAGAGCCTCTATGGAAAGGCTCCTTCTTTCCCATAGCCCAACCAGCATTTGTAATTGGTTAATTTCTTAACAATAGCTTTTCTTTCTGGAGTAAGATGGAATCTGAGTGCTGTTTTAAATAGCATCTTCCAAATTACTAGTGATGTTGAACATTTTTTATATATTTATTTACCATTTCTTTGTCTTCATCTAAGAAGTGTCTACTCATTTCAGATACCAATTTTTGAATTGGGTATTTAAATTTAGAGGTCTGATCTTTTTTTTTTTTGTTTTTATATATTCTAGATATATAAAAATACTAGCACGAGCTTCATCTGAGGAGCAAGTGGTGAAATTTATCTCCCACTCTGTGAGTTGTCTCTTCACTCTGTTGGTGCTTTCTCTTGCTGTGCAAAACAGTTTTTTGTTTGTTTGTTTGTTTGCTTGCTTTGCAGCACCTGGGATTGAACTCACAACCTCGCACCTGCGGGCAGGCCCTTAAGCCACTGAGCCAAACTCCCGGCCCTAGTTTTTTTTTTTAAGGCAGGGTAGCACTATGAAGCTCAGGCCGGCCTTGTGCTCCAGTTGTAGCCCAAGCCGGCCTCAAACTCACAACGCTCCTCCTACCTCAGCCTCCCGAGTGCTGGGATTAAAGGCGTGTGCCACCACACCCGGCTGCAAAACAGTTTTATTAAGATGAGATCCCAGTTGTTCATTCTTTGTAATATTTACCATGCTTGGGGGTTTTGTTCATAAAGTTCTTGCCTATACCTATGTCTCAAGAGTCTACCTACTCTATCTTCCAGCAGATTTAGTGTTTCTATTTTATTATGTAGGTCTTTGATCCATTTTGATTTTAGTTTAGTGAATGATCAGAGATAAGAGTCTAGTTTTAATCTTTGGTTTGTGGAAAGCCAGTTTTCTTATGGATTGATTGTACTTTTGGGTTGAAGAGCAATTACTTATCTCCCAAAAATTTTCCTGCTATGACTTTTTTCCCTAAGAGTTTTGGAGTTTTACATCTTACATTAAAATTCATTTTATACTTGGAGGTAAGTTTCATAACATGTTTGAGGTTTAGTTTTGTTTTGTTTATTGCCTATGTACATTTGATTGCTTCAGCATGATCCATTGAAAAGTGTTTCTCTTCTGTATTAAACTGATTTTGAATTTTGTTAAAATTAGTTGGGCAGATTTATGTGAATCTATTTCTTCGTTCTCTCTTTTGATCCTCTAATCTATGTGTCTATCCCTTTGCCAATATCTTACCATTTTGATGACTGTAGCTTGACAGTAAAAGCTGAGAAGTCAGGTAAAGTAAATCCTCTAACTTTCCCTTCATCCAAATTGGTTTACCTTAATTTAACATAGGATATTTTCCACTTGTCTTCTAGGGAATAAAAAGAATTATGAGGAACTGTAGCAGTAAGGAAAAACACAGTATTTACATTTCATTTGCTCTGGAGCACTTTTCAAATGGCAAGTGTGTCTCAGTTAACTCTCACTTCATGCAGATGTTTGAATTACAATTCCTGTTCCCCAAATTCAACTTCCAAGTGATTCTAATGCAAGTGGCTTCAGAATCTGAAAAAACATTAATTTTGGGAGAAACCAGAGGGGGAAAAAGAAAAAAGCACTCTTTTTACTGTTGTCGTGAATTAAGCTCTATTTTCTTTCTCTTGATCTTAAATCATCACTGATTTTTCAGTGTGAAATAGGCTTGAATTTTGAGGACACATATTTATCATTTGTGACTACACATTGGGGACCTGGCCTAGATCCCCAGTTTCCCAAATGAGTGTACAGTGAAGGTTTAAATAAATGCGACAAGTGGTGTGATTTTAGGGCTCCAGGAGGATGAAAAACCCTCTGCAGAATTTGAGACTCTGGGACTAAGACAAAGGCTAAGACAAAGAGCTTCTCTGGGCAGCCTGTATTTATTACATTTCCAAACAAAGAGCGGGGGTACTGAGGAAAGCACCAGAAATGAGCAGGACCTTGGGAGTCACTTCAAAGACTTCTCCAAGTAGTAAATTATGCCAACTAAGGAGAACCATCTTATCTCCATAATGATATTTATGGTAAGAGTGAGATGCCTGCAGGTGTGAGATGCCTGCAGCTGTAGTCTCTGTTCACTTAATTGGGGTTGGAGCCAGACGTCCTCATCTGTGGCCTTATCTTGCCCTTTGAGCTATCTCTGGCATCACAGGTCACTACAGACTTCAGCCAGGACCAGTGATTCATTGAGGTTCACTTACTATGAAGCAGGCCCCATCACCAGGCAAGGGGCCTAAGCCTAGGACAGATTCACAATAAACACAGAAAGCCAATTAGTTTAATTTTAAATCTTTCTCAGAGCTACTTCATAGTGGTCTCTAACAACCACACATGCTAGAAATAACTTTTATCTTATACAAACTTTTTATCTTATAAATCTTTTTATCTTATACAAATTTTATTCTTCTTTAGAAATGAATCACCTGTACTATTTAAAAGTTTAAAGGGGTGTATACATACATAGATTTAAAATACTATGAATTGAATTAATTTCTTCTCATTGGTTGATCAAAACAGTAAAAAGCACTTAGTATTTACATAATTAACATTTGAGATTTTCGCCTATGTAAAGGGATCTAAGAGTCCATGACATGGTAACCTATGTTTTTTCCAAGGTGCCAATTTGAACCCATACTCAGGGGTCATAATTATTCCCTCAACTAGTTTATAAGCCTGACCAACCATTGTTTCCCTAGTTGTGATTTTGTAAACATAATCAAACATCTTAAAGCACAATTTTTATTGCATTCTAAAACCTAAATGTTTTGAAAAACATTTATATCATAACGAAATCTCCTAGGTAGATAGGATCTGCTTAATAAGAATTTGCTTCACAGTCAAATATGCTGGAATTCATCTGTTTAGTTAAAAAGGATACAAACAGAGGTTTAACCTTTTATAAGTATCTCAGAATACTTTGCAGAAATTGGGAAGGAAACCCTAAGACATGCCTTTAAATAGGGGCAAAGAAGAGAGCTGGGGCGTTGATGAGCCAGCTATATGTCCTTACATTGACACTTTTTTTTATTTTAAAAGAAAAAAAGTATAAAAACAAAGACACAGAATTTCAAAACAAAATAATAGGAGATTAACAATGGCTAATGTACTGTGTATCATTATCTTCAAAGCAGTTGCTCCTAGAAGAATTAAAAACATCATACCACAGCAATATATGTGCACTCATGTTTATAGCAGCACAATTTATAATAGATAAATCTTGGAAACAACCCAAATGTCCATCCATTGAGGAATGAATAAAAAAAGATGTGGTATTTTATACAATGGAGTACTACTCAGCTATAAAGAAGAATAAACTCAAGGCTTTTCTAGGCAAATAGATGCAATTTGAGACCATACTCACAAGTGAAATACATCAAACTTGCATATGTAAACATATTGTCTCCCTAGTATAAGAAAGTGGAACAGTAAATAAGATCCAAAATATACAAAATGTACAACACATATTGTGAAAGTGAAGGAGAAGAAACTGCTCAAAGGAAAGAACAACTGGGATGGGGAAAGGAGAAAAGAAAGAAGGGAATATATATATATATATATATATATATATATATATATATATTCTTTTCATATATATAATAGATAATTATACTACTAATCTCTGTTAATTCACCAAAAAGAACAGTTTGTGCTTGAGTTGACTTTAGGATGTCTTAAGAAATTTTTGATGTGTCATAAGGTTTAAGTTTTTTGTATGTGGATATCCAGTTGTTCTAGTATATATATTGAAGGAACACTCCTTTCTCTACCTAATTGCTTTTGCATCTTCGTCAGAAATCAATTGTCTATTATGTGGGTATCCATTTTGGTACCTTGGTGGTTTCTCCATCTTGATATCAATTCTGTTTTGTCATGATTAATGTAACTTTGTGATAAGTCATGAGATTGGGGAGGGTGTCTTGGTTACTTTTCCCTCATTGCTGTGACAAAACACCTGACACCCCAAATTAGGGAAGGAAAGGTTTATTTAGCTTACAGTTTTCGGAGGTTTCAGTCCACAATCAGCTGGCTCCAAGGCGGGTGGCATGGCACAGGAACAACACTTCAAGGCAGCAGCTGAGCAAAAGCAGCCAGAGTAAAAGGAGGGGGGCAGAGCAAGCCTCTTCTCCTCCTTTATATAGTACACAGGAACCCCCCCCCCAGGGTGGGTGTAGCATCCACAAACATCCTTGCCTTCCTTTGCACAGGATGAGGATGTTTACAAAATAAGACCCCTGGCTCCCTGCTGGCTCTCTCAGTTAAACTTCTGACCTTCTCAAATTGTAACAATGACCAGGTAACTGTGCTCTATACCCCAGGATGTAGAGTTGCTAAGTTACTTAATAAAGCTGCTAGACTTCGCAAGTTGACACAATGTAGAAACCGTAGCAGAGGGTTAAAACTCTAACTTTGTTCCTTTGTCAAAGTTGTTTAGACTATTCTGAGTCTTTTGTATTTCTAAAAAAAAGTGAGAATCAAAATGCTAATTTTTATAAAAAATAATATTGACATTTTGATAAGGGATTGTATTTTCTGAACTTTATTATTTTCTTCTATTTAGTTTTGGTTTTATTACGTCTTTTATTTCTAACTTCTTAAAGAAAGATATGAGGTTATTTCATAACTTTCTCCTTTTCTAATAAATGCACTTAGTGTTAGAAGTTTAAAAGAATAAATGAAAATAAAGAAAAAAGAAAAATAATATTTAGAATCTATGGCAGAGATATTTCATTACTAGAAATCCTTTGTCAATATACCTTTGATAGTCTTTAAAACAAATTTCATATACTATTTAAATATTCTGGTATATGCTGTTTGTACCTGAGTTATAGGTACAGTATAAGGGTTCAATAGGTCTTGTGTAATTTTCAGGAAAAGCATCTTGTGTTATTGCGTACATAAAGGAATATAAAAAGTACTTCCCTACTATCTGCCTACACTCGACTTCTGTGCAGTTTTGAACCATGGTTAGTATACAGAATTTTTAAAAAACACCATTTTGTTAGCTCTTTCGGTCTAGGGAAGAAAGCACTTCTTTTTCTTATTGTAAATCCTGCAAATGCTGTTGATTTGGCTCCAGTTTGTCTTCCAACAACTGCAAGAGAATTCCATGGACTGCCAACCTAGGAGTGCACAGATTCTTGATAAACACTGAGCCATTATGAATCTTGGTTACGGAGTCCAGATGTGTGAGGCTGAGAGTCATCCTATATGCATCTTTCTCCTGCTGGCACAGGAAACTTAGGCAACTCCACTGCTAACGCAAGGCACACTTTCCCAATGGTGACATGAGGCACAACATGGATTGGGATTTTGATTCTCTGTTGCAGCTTGTAGAGGTTTCCATCCATAGTTGTCTGACTCCAAGGCAGAGCAGCATGACAGGGGGACATCACAGAGGATAAGTAGTTCATAGCAGGCAGAAGGCAAAAGAAAAAAAAATGCAAAGTAGCAAGCAGCAAGTGACAACAACATCCCTCTTTATATCCCTTGAAAAATTTATTCTTGTAAATCATCAAATTTGACATCATTGTTTCAACTACAGAACCTGGAAATTTAACTGAATTCTTACTCAAGTAATGTTACAAGAATTTAGGAGTTAATTCCTCTGTTTTGACCATTCTTGCATCTCCATCTGACAGATCACATGTATTTGTTTGCCACTGGAACCCTGATTTTCTACCTGTGATGGCGACAGAGGGTGGTGGCTTAACTCCAGCTGTACATCCATAATGAAGCTGGTGATGGGGTCCCACCGGGTGATGGTGGCATTCTTGCTCTTTCAGGTGCTTGAACAATCTGTGCAGGTCAACAGATGTTTTCCTCCACCCACTGCTTTTTTTTTATTATTTATTTTTTTGCTCTTTAAACAGCTAAAATATAGGAGAATCCCCACAACATCTACCTACTCCTCAAACCAACTACTGCACATTTAAATGCTTTAGTTTTAAACATATTTCATAGTTTCCTGTGAATTCCTTGTAACAAGATGGAGCTCACATGTGATAACAATGCCAAGTAGATGCTAATTTATAGTTAAATATGAAGGCTGTTTATACACTTGCAATTTAGACAAAAGAGAATACATTCAACATGTATGCATATTGTGTAATAAGTAATAATAGTTGTTGTAATATTTTTGTCCCATATTGACTTAGTAATACTGAGCAGCATAATACTTAAAGACTTTTATATATTACTAAATATTTTTAATAATGGAATTTAATACTTGGAAAGTAATCATACATACCTATAATTTGTATAGACTTTAAAGTCTGTAAATCACTACTCAACATTTTCAGTAGAATTGAGGATTCTCTATTACAATGTTTAAATTTATATTCTTAATACCAAATTTATAAAAATTACTAAGAATAATACGTTCTGATTAAACTGTCTTCCATTAATTTAAAGGTATATAAAGTGTGAGACAATTCAACCAAGTAGGTTTTTGAAAGTAAGGCAATCTTATATTCTTCAATCTGCAATTTATTGTACAGCACAGACTGTAGTAGATCTTAGAAAAAAAAATGAATACCATATAAACCACAAAAGCAATGCTTGTTTCACATACAGGGTCATATTTTGATGTACATAATGGAGTTTATATGATGCATCATGTTACATAGAACCTGCTTTCAAACTGATTTCCACTGCTTCTTTGTTTCTGCTTAGTGTTCTTTTCATATTCATCACTGCAAGACTGAGAATCCATTTAAAACCTGATCTCATCTACAATTCTAATGTTACTGGAAATAAGGTGGAAGAAACTGTAGCAGAGAAACTCAGTATTTACTCTTTAAATTGTATCTTAAAGTACATCCAAGAGCTAGTTGTTACATATTGTAATAGACAGGTTTTGCTTCAAGTCTGATTACTTTTATTGATTAACACTACAGTTGGTTTACTAGCTTCTGCCTGCCTAGTGAATGCTTGATTCTTTCAGGAAGAAGGTGAAGCTTGTTGAAATACACTTGCCAAATTGTGTCCACTGGAGCATAAAGATGTTACTTCTCTTTTTGTTGAATAAGACAGAATAAGCAATTGGAAGAAAAAAAATTTTAAATTTCTCTGGAAATACAGAACACAAGCAAAAGTTTAACTGCTGTGTAACTGCAAAAGAAAAAACAGTGCTAACAGTTCTTATAGAATTAAAAAATAATATTTAAGATAAGCTAAGAAAATGATTGTGTAGAGAAATTGCAGTTATTTTGTCTTTTTCAAATTGGCAAATTTGCAGTTACCAGTTTTTAAAAATTCTTACATACTTCTTGGTTTTTATATTTAGAAAAAAAAGCTGTGCATAAATGTATCAGCATCCAGCAAAAATTTTGTTATTCTACAGCATAACCTGAATTTTAAGCTATGTAATTTTAAGAAACTACATGCATCACTTTAATTTCAGAGATGATTATAAAATGATTTTCAGAAATGTTAGAGTAATTTTTGGAGGCATAGTCTTGCTATAAATTCCACGGTGGTCTTGCGCTAAGTAGCCTGGGCTGGGCTTGAACTTGTGGCAAATCTCCTGCTTTAGAATCTCAAGAACTAGCCGAGCGTGGTGGTGCATGCCTTTAATCCCTGCACTCAGGAGTCTGAGGTAGGCGGAGCATTGTGAGTTCAAGGCCGGCTTGGGCTACAACACAAGCACAAGGCTGGCCTGAGCTACACAGTGCGACCCTGCCTCAAAAAACAGGGCCAGGAGTTTGGCTCAGTGACTTGAGCGCCTGTTTGACAGTCACGAGGTTGTGAGTTCAATCCCCAGTGCCGCAAAAAAAATAAAATAAAATAAAATAAAAAAGAATCTCAAGAACTGGGATAATAGGTGTGTGCCTACATATTGGGAAGAGTAATTTAGACAAAATTAAAATTCAGCAATAATCACACACAGAATTGATGATCATGAAAATCTGCTTCCTACTCAATGGTAGCATACTGATATTGATACTAATATCAATCACATGATACTCTACTGTAAAATTATTTGTCTCCTCTAAAGTGATTATTGTTTATATTGTACATTTTGGACAATTACAACCCCTGAGAGAAAACTGAAAGAATAAATTAAGAACAACTAAATTTCCAAGGATAAGCTAGAAAAATAAAACTTTCTAGTGTATCTCAACAAATGGAAGAATATCATAAAAACAGATTATAATTAAAGAGATGGATGAGGATATTGATCCTAAATGATTGGAATGACAAAATCTTGCTAAAGAATGTAAACAGAGGGATTTAGCTCAGTGGCGTAAGTGCCTTCCTGGCAGGCACAAGGCTGTGAGTTCGATCACCAGTACCAAAAACAACCACAAAAACTAAACAAAACAAAGTAAAAGAATGTAAACAGAAGTCGGACTTTAGGCTTTCTCTCAGCAATATTTTAGTGTACTTTTTTAAATCACAGAAAATCAACTTGACTAATATACATATTCACCAATATCAAGAAGAAATTATTAAATATAATTTAATGCCATGAATTTTTCACTCTGGGTAGTAAAAGAGACATTCACTTCTATCTAGATAGACAACAATGTATGACCGACACTTAGGAGATTAAGAAGGAAAGTATTGACAAAACCTAATTGGAATCGGGACCCAAGATCTCAGTAATAAAGAGAAAATAATATGAAATAAAACTCATTTATTTATTTTTTTTTTTTGCTAATTTTTCCTAGACATTTGTAACATTGTAAATAGTGCAATTAAAGAGGTTGAAGAGCTGAGTAGAAATCCAAAACTAGGAGGGACAGAAATAAAACAGAGTTTTGTGCATTTTGATCTGAAGAACATACTTTGGACTTTAGGATCATGAAATGAGACAGGAATAGAGTTCACAAAATTTTAGAGAAAACAGAAATGCAAATTAACTCTACATGTTGTACCCCACCTTTTTTATTTCAGGATACTTCTGTTCTATGAACCCAGCAGAAAAAAACAAAAAGAGGTTAATAGCTAACCAAAAAATAGTGACTAAGTATCTGAGAAGCTGAGAAAGGTTGTAGGCAGGTTATTAGGGACTCCATTGTCCCCTGGAGTCAGGATTTTTAGAAAGCACAATGGGGTTTTAGTGCAAACTCCAAAGTGGGATACATTAGAGGAAGAACGTTTGAAAACTGACCAGTCAAAATAACACAAAATACATCTCAAGCTATCTCAATGGAAGACTATGTCACATCACCCCCACTTTATTTTAGTGGCTTCCAGAAGAGAAAATACTTGCTTTTAATATGAAGATAATGGTATTCCAAGGATATTTAGTATTATGTGAGTGTGTATGTGTGTGTGTTTCACATTCATAGCAGTGACAAAATAACTAAGAGTGATGCTCACTGGAGAAATAGATTGGCATCCTCTAATGTTTATGTATATTCAGCCTAAAATTAAAGTCCCACCAGAAGATAAGATCAAAAGAATCACATGGAAGGAAAGAAACACAGACAAAGAAAGGAGAAAGAGAGAAGGAATTTAGACATCAGTATTATTAAACATTGCATTAAATGATCAACAGCAAGTCCAAGAGAATAAATGAAAAAAGTCAAATTTTAGCAATCAATTGAAATTTATGAAAAGAATTAATACTCCAAGCAATGAAAAATATTATTAAAATTATGAATTCAATAAATGACTTTGACAGCAAATTAAGCATAACCAAAGAGAATAATTTTTTGTAATTTTTATTTTAAAGAGAATCAAACCAAGCAAAATAAACCAGAATAAAACCAAACAAAATAAAATATCATAAAGCCAATCAAAACAAAACAGCATGACACAGAATTTCAAAAGAAGGTAATAGAAAATCAACAATGGTTGCCATTAAGACTCTTGTTGTTTTCATAATAGCTGCACACACCTTTAGATGCAGTAAAAATCAAACAAAATAGAACAGAATAGAACCAACAAAAACAAAACAGTGAACACAAAAAAAGACTTCAAAACAAGATAATAGTAAATCCAAAATGGCAACAATAATATATCTTTTTATCTTTGAAATAGTTGCCCATGCCATTGGATGTAATAAAATAAAAAAAGACAAAACAGAATAAAACCCAACCCAACAAAACAGTGAAAGTGATATGGGACTTCAATACATAATGATAGAGAATTAACAATGGCTGCCACCTTCAGAAGGACATTCCCCCACAGATGCTACATTGCATATTGTTATTCTCTGAATAGATGATCAGACTACTGGCTTTAATCCTGCAAAGTCAGTGAAACACTAAACACTACAAGCATTGTTGTATGTTGCCTTAATAGCTATTATTGTAGCCTGTGTTTCTCCAGATCAGATGGTCCCTCATGGCAGACAAAGTTGGGTGTGTGGCTCTTCTTGTCTCCCAGAAGGGGCTGGCATCTGGTTCTCCCCCCAAGTGCCCACACGTGGCACCGACTTGCAGGGAGGGCTTGCTTGTTGTTGACTTCTTGTTTTCTTCCTCTGCTGTCCACAAATGGTGCAGACTCATGGAAAAAGACTGGGGTCTGGTTTTCTACCCAGCAGCCTGTGCATGGCACCAACTAGCAGAGATGAGAATATATTAACAGAATGATATATCAATAGAAAAATGCAGTTTAAAACAAAAGACAAAAACATTCTGCAACTACACAAAATAAAAATAAGATCTTAAATAAGCACAGGTGGAAATATCCAGTATTTGAACAAGAAAAGGAATGCTAATGATGCAAAGTATTAGAAGAGATGGTGGATGAAGACTTTGCAAAACTGAAAAATTTGCAAGTTATCTACCAACAAATTTTAAGACATACTACAAAACTCAAAAGTACATGTTAGAAAAAACCACACAGAGCATCATAATGAACCTGGTTTAGGAGAAAGTAAAACACAAATATTGAAAGTAACAGAAAATTGCAATTCACATTCACAGCAATGACAAAATAAGTAAAAATACTGACTAGAGAAATAGATTGGCATCTTCTAAATGCTAAAAAACGTCATTTCCAACATAGTAATTTATTTTTGGTAGAAAATATCCTTCAGAAATAGAGAAAAAGTAATAATATTTTCACATAAACCAAAATCAGGAATATTTTGTCTGGAATCAAAGTGATTGGACATTTCTGACGTGAATCTTTTCTATGGTCATTCTCAGATAGCATCCAGGGTTAGCTTACCTGAAGACTGAACTGGGGTTGGATGATTTGATTCCCAGGTGAATCACACCTTGAACTTGGGAATTGGTTACTTCCTGTGGATGGGAAGTCTGTAATGCCGGATAGGATCTCTGCATAAGAGAATTTAAGTGTTCTAGAAGATTATTGTCTTTTTATTCTTTTCTCTCCAAAAAGGAAAACATCATAGTAAATGAAGCAAGTCAGGTACCAAAAGAAGGACACTACATGACCTCATTGTATGTAAAGTTCAAATGAGTTCATCTCATCAAAGATGGGGTAGAATAGTTGTTACCAGTCACTAATGATTCTGGAGAGAAAGGGAGAAAAGATGGGAAAAGTTGATCAATAGGTATTCAGTTACACGCAGACAGACACCAAATGTTTTGGTGTATAGTAACATTGCACAGTACAGAGGCTATATATGAGGATAGACAATTTATATTTGAAAATCTAGAATAAAAGATGCTGAATATTTCACCATGAAAATGATAATTAGGGAGGTAAATATGTTTAGCCTGATTTAAACTTACCATTATATACACATATATCCAAACATCATATCTACCCAGTATAAAAGCACAGATTTTCTATTTTCATAATCATCAAAATTGATTTAACTTGATTAATATTAAAAGAAATGAAGAAAGAAGAAAAACAATCAAAGCAAACCAAATAATAATGACATTGTCACATGCAAAGAGGCTGGCAGTGGATTGAAAGATAATGGTCCTTGAGTTTTTTCTTTTTCACACTTTTTGTTTTGGGAACCATGTTTAAAGTGAGTTTACATATTATCCATTTTCTATTTTATTTGCATTTTACATTTATATATTCAGTATATTTACATTGGTAGTTATTGTACAAAAACTGCCAATAAAAAAGTACTGGTTTGATAGCTGGAATTTAGAGAATAAGAAATAAAACTGAAACAGCATTTTTGTGACAGAAAATAAAGTTACTAAAATATTGATGCATAGTACATATTTATAGATAAGTATGTACATACACAGAGATATTTATGTATCCATATATATGAATATGTGTAATACACATGCATATTTTGTAGCTTTATCTGCTAAAAGGAAATTGTATAAAGAACCTCAAGAAAATGAGCAAACTGATAGGCCATATTTTGACTTTTAATCA
This sequence comes from Dasyprocta punctata, assembly GCA_004363535.1. Lineage (NCBI taxonomy): Eukaryota > Metazoa > Chordata > Mammalia > Rodentia > Dasyproctidae > Dasyprocta > Dasyprocta punctata. The sequence continues at coordinate 20,369 of RJWM01015631.1, read as the reverse complement.
AAATTGCCTCAACTGGCAATTGTGTTTTCCTCTCTGCATAGGTTACGACCTCATTTTCTTCCATTTTTCAAATTAGCTTTGATGTCCTATATGTCTCAACACTAACAGAATTATATAGTTTTGTTTTTAATTTGTTGAGTAACAGGTGCTGAATTCTACAAAACAAATTGTAGGGGTATCTCTTAAACTGGTCACAAGGATTTTCTTATTCTGTTAGTGTGATTAATTAGATTAATGTGTTTTAGATCATTGAACCAAATGCTCATTTCTTTCATAAACAGTACAAGCCATGGTTATGCTTTACCTAAAAAATAAATATTTTCAATTTTTTTCATTTTACTTAGGATATTTATTTTAATACGCACATACAACATTAACCATTATAAGTAGTATTATCCAGAACACCATTAATATTTTTCTAGTCTTTTAAAATTCCTTGGAGAATTTTTATTATTACCTTTGCTTCAAATCAGTATCTGTCCCTTGCTGGGCTTAAAAAAAATGAACACTATGGCTATCTGCTAGGGAATTTTTAGATTTATATTTCTAATTTTAATCAAAGATTTTTCAATAAAAGATTTTAATTAATTTCAGGTAGAAAGCCTCTTGGTGTTTATTATGTTTCATTTATTGATGATTTCTAATTTTATTGCTTTTTGACAAGGGAATGATACATTTCTACTTCATGAAATGTATTGATGTTCTCTCTCATATAATATGTAATTGTTTTAAAATGCTAGTGTGCATTTGAAAAGATTTTATATGTTCTATTATTATGGTGTAAATTCAATCTATATTGAAAGGCCTATCACATTGATTGTGTTGCTTATTTTTGTGTCGATTGACTCTTAACTCCCATCCCATTCTCTTTCACCCTAGAAGCAACTTCTAACCTGAAATTAAGGAATATCATCTTTTATCCCTACACACTTATCTGTTTATAATTAATAAGTAGCCTTATATAATTTAGCCTATATGGATGAGTGAAAGTGTCCCTAAGTTTCTCCACAATATACCTAAATGTAAAATGTCTGATATACATAAAACTATATTTTATGAGTTGTAAGTTAATATTTATTTATATCTTATTTTAATCTCTAAGGTAAACTTGTATCGCCATTCTTATATTGTTTGCTTTTGTAAAATAATACTAATAGTATTTGTAAAGTTATTATTAAGCGTGTGTACACTTTTGCACTTCTATGTTCATCAGAACAATTTCTACACAGACAATGGCTTTGTTATACTTGCTCTGTATATTGCAAAGAATTTTTACAGTATAAACTATACCATATTGTTTTCCAGTTTTACCACTTTGATTGAAATCACCAATGAAATATTGAATAGAGCTGTTAACTTTCATTCTTGTCTTAATATTAATTTTTAATCAGGATAAAAACAGTCCTAACATTACAACATTAAATAACACTATTCATAGAAGTATTCAGTTGATATTTTGGTTAGCTACCAAAAATCCCTTTTATTTGTGTATGCTAATGTTAAGAAAGTATCATTGTTTTAATTTTATATCTATATTAATAGAATTCTTGGTATTTTATCTCTCATGTTCTTCAGACTTAATAAATTCACATTTGCATTGTATTATTTTATTTAAACATTGATGATATAAAGACACTCATATTTTAGTTAATATTTTCATTTTACATAGGAGTATTGCTATGAACTTTATAAAAAGTACATGTTTTTTTCTCTTTTCTGCTGTCAGTAAGAAAGAGTTACAAAGTATGGGAAGATTATTTCCTTGACTGTTTCTGCCATAGTTTGAAACTAGAGTGTCCGTCAAAGGCCGCTGCATCAAAATCTTGGTCCTAAGCCAATAGAATTATTGGAAAGTGGTGGAACACTTAGGCAGCAACGCCTAGCTAAGGTCTTCTGGTCACTGGAAGATCTCAGAGGAGATAATGGAGCACAAGTCTTTTTTCTATCTCTCTTTATTTCTTCCCAGAAGTGAGGTAAGTGCTTCTGCTTTGCCTTGTGCTTCTCTCATGATATGGCACCACTGAAGAAACGGGGCTAATGAAACACAATATAAAACACTGACAAAAAAATCCCCTTTATCTTTATAAGTTGGTTATCTCAGCTATGCATGAAAATTCTTTTACTATTTATTTAAAACTTCCTTTCACGGTAGTGATTTACGAGTGCTGACTAGATTTCTTGGTAAAATGGTTAGATTTACATTTACATACATATATCATTTTATGGTCATTTTGGTTATTTTTGTTTCTTTATGACATGCATAGATTTGTTTATTCTTTTAAATAGAAGTATCATACATACTATCACTTGAATAACAAAGATATGAAGTATCAGCAAGTAATAGTCTCCCTCACTACGCACGTTAAGTTTCAGGATGACTTTGCAAAACCCATTACTTACCTGACAAATATAACAATTATGCCTTAAGAAAAAGACACTAGAAGAAAACTTTAGCCAATTTCCATCTGGGGTATTGGCTCAACAAATGCAGTACAGAAAATGCCACATCTGGTAGATAGGTATGCATATAAGAAAATAGTCTCTTCACAGTTCTAACTAATGAAGTATAGAGATTTAATTCTTCAATTCTGAGACATCTAAGGCTTTTATTTGTAAACATGATGCATAATAGAATTATATTATTTCTATCCTGAATTTTCAAGGTTAAAAAATGTTGTTTTCTACTAAAAGCTGCTTTTTACCCAATACTTTTGATTTCTGCTAAAAGTAAATAAAAGTCTATTGTTTTTTCCTTTATATATTCACAACACAATTTCTGGACATATAAGTTTTATGTACCCATTCCTAGTCATATAAGTATTTTAAAGGAGATACTTAGGTTGTCGATTTGTTAGAATTTAAAAAACAACTCATAGGTAAGTTTTCCTGATTTACAAATACAGTAGTAATTTGGTTCATAAACACTTTCCCTTGCCAAAAATTCAGTCTACAAACAAAAGCATTTGGGAAAATTTTGTTTTTGTTTGCGAACTTTGCATCAGGTGATTAACAGGACTGCAGTCATCATTCCTGCACAAACACAATCATGGTCATCTATCCCCAAATAATGGAACAAGTTAAATTCATGAATTGAGGTACCACTGCATCTATTCATTTGGCAAATAATATTGCATCTTTATAATTTTGATTAAAATAATGGGAAGAATATAGACTTGTCATAGTCGCTTTCTTGTCACTGAGGCAGATACATGACAGCCACAATTTAGAGAAAAGGTGGTTTTTTTTTTGTTTTTTTTTTTTTTTTTTTTTTTTTTACTTTCAACTTCTGTGGAGTCCGTTCATGACTGGTAGATACCCAAGCAGCAATAACCTGATAAAAGGACCCAGCAGAGGAAAGCTGCTCACGTCATGGTAGTCAGGAAACAGAGCATCAAGGTAGGAGCCAGGTGGGGAGACGCACGCTTCCATGTTTTGCCCCAGGTAAGCAGCATTTTCCCACAAGGCTCAGCCTCTTGACAGCACATTCAACTACGAGCTCATCAGCAATCCAATCTCCTTCTGTAAGTCCCAACTATGAGCACATGACATTTTAGAAAGACGTTTTAGATATAAACCATAACATTCTGCCACTGGGACCCAAAAGATTGGTGCCTATTTCTTTATACAAAATGCATCAGATCAATCTCTAAGATAATCAGTGTTTTAACAGTCCCAGCATTCCTGAAAAGTTTATATCTAAAGTTTCATCTCAGACTTAAGGCAAACTTTTACCTTGAGTTGGCTTAAACAGAAAGAAAGAAAGCTAAAAAATTCTAATATATAATGGTACAGCAGAAGTGTTCCCTTCCAAAAGAGAGATACAGAGGTAAAAATGAGTGGAGGGGAAAAAAGACAATCAAAAATCTAGCAGAGCCAACTTTAAATCTTGTAGTTTCATAGGCACCACAAAGGGCGAGTTGTGGCAATACAGAAAATCCAAAAGGCTCAGGCAGTTTTGCCCCTATAGCACTGTCAGTTGAAGCTCAAGGTGAATGCATTTAACTCGAAATGTCTCAAGTTTATCTTGCTTTATGGCAGAGTAGTCCTCCATCATGTACATATGTGTGTATGTATTTATTAGATATGTATGTATATAGCCACATCATCTGTATCTATTCATTGCTTGATAGGCATTTGAGTTGTTTCCAAGATTTAACTATTACAAACTGCTGCTATAAACATGGGTGCACATATATCACTGTGGTATGATGTTTTTAATTCTTCTGGGAAGATATTCAGAAGGGTAATAGCTGGGTCAAATGCAATTTCTAATTCTAGTTTTGTGAGGAATCTCCACACTGATTTCCACAGTGGTTGTACCGGTTTACACTCCCACGAACAACGGAGAAGGGTTCCTTTTTCTCCACTGGCATTTGTTCTTGGTTGATTTCCTGATGACTGCCTTTCTTTCTGGAGTGAGAGTGGAATCTCAGCATTGTTTTAATTTTCATCTCTTGAATGACCAGCGATGTTGAACACTTTTTCATGTATTTATTTGCCATTTGTATTTCTTCATCTGAAAAGTGTATATTCATCTCAGATGCCCATGTTTAGATCGGGTCTTTAAATCTGGGCGATCTGATGTTTTTCAATTATTTGTTCTAGATACAAGTCCTCTCTGAGGGAAAACTGGCTAAATTTTTTTCTCACCGTGGGTTGTTTTTTGGCTCTGTTAGTGATTTCCTTTGCTGTACGAAAGCTCTCTAACAGAATGAGAACTCAGTTGTTGCTTCTGTGTAGTATTTCCCATGTGATCAGGATTTTTGTTCATTAATTCTCTGCTTACACCTATCTCTTCAAGAATTCTGCCTGTACTCTCTTCCAGCAGATTAAGTGTTTCTGTTTTATCCATCTATTCTGTCTTTTTTCCATTTCTATTTTAGTTTAGTGCATAGTGATAGACATGGGTCTAGATTTAGTCCTTGGTATGTGGAAAGCCATTTTCTACAGCACCATTTATTAAAGAGGCTATTTTTCTTCCAGTGAATCTGTTTGGTCCCTTCGTCAAAGGTAAGGTGGTTGAATGTGTTTAGAGTTGCTTTTCCATCTTCTAATCTGTTCCACTGATCATTAGGTATGATTTTCTTTGCCAATACCATGCTATTTTTATTATGGTAGATTTGTAGCATAATTTCAAGTCAGGAATTGTGATGCACCCTGCCTTGCCTTTATTGCTGAGAAATAGAAGACCCCCAAAACTCCACCGAAAGACTTTTACACTTAATAACCAAATTCAGTAGTGTAAGTGGATACAAAATCAACACTCAAAAATCAATAACTTAAACGTAACAAACAAACCCAATGAAAGATAAATTACAGAAACCACCCCATTCATAATGGTATCAGAAAAATGAAATAATTAGAAATCAGTCTAACAAAGGAAGTAAAAGATCTATACACTGGAAATTACAGTACTGTGAAAAAGGAGAAATAAGAAGATATCATAAAATGGAAACATATCCCTTTGTCATGAATAGGAAGAATCAACATAGTGAAAATGGCCATATTTCCAAAATTGTTGTACAGATTTAATGCTATCCCAATCAAATTACCATTAGCATATCTCACAGAACTAGAGAAAACATTCTTAAAATTAATTTGGAACAAGAAGAGATGTAGAATAGAAAAACATATTTTAAAGATACTTTTGTAAGAGTTTACAGTTTTATTTAGCTAATTTGTTTTTTCATTGTGGAAATAACTCAAAAATGAAAAATCTAAAAGCTTTAGAAGCAAATAAAATTGATGTTTATTACACATTTTAATCTACTAGAGATATAATTCACAGGCAATGAAAGGATTTTTACTTTGTCTATATTCCTTTCCTCCAATCTATATAATGAAATGCTATACAGAATATTACAGTTTTGCCACCATTTGATTTGAAGATACGGTTTAGTCAATCTAAAAGTAGTTAAATGAGGTTTTACTTCATTTCCCATTTCATAAAATTAGAGGCATAAAAGGAATGATAAATAACTGCTTCAAATAATTTTTATAGGAAGGGATATTTGAGTGAAATTAGACAATATCATTTTTACTTTTAAACTGACAGCTTTACTAAAAAGCTAATTAATTATAGAGCAATTGGGCTATAAAGATTTTTCTTCATCATTACTGATATTCTATAATAAAAGCTGGAAATAAATCTTTCTAACCATAACTTTGTGTATCAAGACTTGTATTTACTGTTTACAGACAAAATTCCATATACTTCTACACTATAATATTTAAATAAATGCGCATGCAGCGGGCAAGTATTTTAGAAAAATTGCTATCTAAACTTTATAGATGGTAATGCCTTGCTTTCCAAGTTAAACTGAAATTAACTTCTGCTTGTATAAGCAGAAAGATAAACATATCCACTATCCAATCTTCCATCAAGCATTCCTCACTTAGTGACCGTGAGAATCAATGTGCCTTCTCAGTGTTCTGGGTTGCTTGCCTCCACATCTTAAAGCATGGCTGTACTGTTGAAGTTTCCAGGAATCCCCATGATAATAGAAAGCATTTATTGAGTTGCTACTACATCCTAAATGCTCTATGAAAATAATGTATACATTATCAGCAACTTCTTTGAAATGTAAGTTTTGATCAAAATATGCAATGACTATTTTATTTCTTACAATAATAAACACATTGCCACTAATCCCCATTAAAGTATGCCCCATCACTTCAAACACACAAGTGTATCATTATTGCCACTTTCTTCATTTTTCTTTTTCCTTTTTCTTTTATTTTTAAGGTACATGATAAATATATTTCTGGTGGGAACTGGTACATATACATATCACATTTTAATTCGTGTTACTTCCTTTCACCTCCCCTCCTTGTCTCATTTATTCCAGAACCCCTTACCATATTCATAAAGTCTATCTCCATGTTACCTGTCAGCTGTCTTTAAAACTGATCTTTAGATTATTTATACTTTGAGTTTCTCATATAAGATAAACCATGTGACATTATTGGTCTGTGTTTATTTCACTGAGCATTATGATCTCAAGGAGCACCCATTTTACCACCAAATATTCAAATGTATCCTTTGTTGTTCGTGAGTAGGACTCCATTGCATGTATTTATCCATTTTCTTCACACATTAATCTGTTAATGAGCATACAGGCCACTTCAATAACTTAACTATTCTGAATTGTGTTGTCATATGCATGACAAACCACTATGGAAATCTTTGTAGAGGTTTCTAAAAACAAAACAAAACAAAACAGATATTCCATTTGACACAGTTGTTTCTTCTCTGAGTATATTCCTGCAAGAGTTCTTGCCACTTTCTGAAGGCATTCTGGAAAGAAAATAATGCTTGCTATCATAGGACATTGAGGCAACCACAACAGTGCAACTAGAAACACTTACAACAACAGATGCTCAGAGCTGCTTCAGAGACTGGCAAGATTAATTAAAAAAAAGTATGCTTCAAATAAGGATGAGTATTTTGAGGGGGATTAATGACAGTGATTTTTCCTGTAACTTTTAAATATTTAAACACTATATTTTGAGCATGCCTCATAGGTTTTGGTGATTCAGTCTTTTTATAGTGTACAAAAAGAAGCACTTTTAAAACACCATGAAGTTTCTGCCCTCGTGAATCTTAATGTTCTGGTCATGGTTTGGGAAGGGGAGAATCAGATGATAAGAATAACAAGTTATTAAAATACAAAATGTTATGTAAAGATATAAGATATTTTAAGAAGCAGAGAAAGAATAGAAAATGTGTGGCTGGAAGTGATCTATTGGTTAATCAGAGGAGGTCTCTCCTAAAAAATATTATTTTAATAAAAATCTAATGTGGACAAGAGATTAGTAATGAACATATCTTAGAAACAGTGTACCAGAGAGAGGGAATAGCAAGGTCTGTATCTCTGGGAAACTACACCTGGCGTGTTTGGAAAGAGCAGGGAAGAGAAAGGCCAAAAGAAAGTGGGGGAAATGTCTTACATGACAAAGATGGCATGATAAAGAGGTACTGGGTGGTGGCACGTTTTGAGGACACTCATTCTCCATTTTCTTGGGGAAAGGCACTACCCTCATAGATGGGTTTTAGGAGGCAGCAGTGGATTTTAGCTCTGTGAGCTAAACCAGAATCAAAGAGAGCTCATAGTCTCAATTTAACATCAACAGGAAACATGGAAGGAAGGATGATGTGGACTCCGCCTACTCATCATACTTGCTTAGGTAGCCTTAACATTTTTGAACTAGTAATAAAAAAAGCTATATAAAGATAAGTCATTTATTTTTTTTGAAGACTTTTCCTTGATGACTGCTGATGATGGTATATAGGTGTTTATAAAATAATTCACCCTCCCACAGGTTTCCATTACAGATACCTTTTAAAGATTATTGTGTGCATTAATCCTTTCTGGAAAAAATAATTTTAATACAAAGTACAGTTTTACAGATATAATATAAAAATTAAAAGAGATATTAAATATCGGCATGGCATGTCTGTGTGTATTCTCTCTTACATTAGAAAATGATACCTATCAAATTAACTCCTTTCGTAGCTTAGAATTTCACCAATAAGTGGTTCAAGAGAAATAATGAGAGTGGTTATTGGTAGTGGCAATATAGGAGAGATATGCCTCAAATAGGTTACTCTGTCTACATATCTGTTTTAAAATTCTCGTTAGATAGTTGAAATTATTACCTCTGAGCTGCTGGTGTGGTTAATCATACTATCACCACGGAAAAACACAGATAATGTAATTGAAGCTATCACACAAGATACACAAAAGTCCAATATTTTCCAGAGAAAAATATTAGCAAGAATTTCAGAAATATACAGAGCTTGAGGATGACTTGAAAACATCATATATGGGTAAATCTGGGATTATGAGAAAAGTTAAATTATTCAGAGGTTAGTAGGTGCCAGAAAGTAATTGTTACTTGGTAGTGAAATTGTAAATATTATTTTCCTTAATTAGCTTGGATTGTACTATGAGATGTTAATCATCAACAATCTAGGAGCCTTATAAGGCCAGATTTCAAAAACTCCTTATCACTCGTGATATAATCCAGAATAAATGTAAACATTTTAGCTTAGTGTACATCCTTGTTTTTGAAATGCTATGATCAGTATTATAAAATATCATTCACACAGCTTACAATTTTTACTTTTTATTTAAAATAGAAAACTGCAAAAACAAAATATTTTCTTCCCAGTAACATTTTTGTCATAAGATGAGAAATGCAAACTGCAAAATAAATAGACATGGGTCATTACCTGGTTATACTAATTCTCTATGTCAAAAGCAATCACTGTTAGTAATTATATTTGTTTCCAAAATGATGGTTATAAAGCCAACTCTCCAAGAATGAAAACCTAGGAAATAATGCTAGACAACCTCACTTTGACAGCAATAGTTTCAAAAATGAATTTATGGTATCACAGCAGGAAGCACTTTCAATGGTTTTTCTTGGTTTGTTTATTTTCTGTTTGTTTGATGGTGGAACTACAGATTTGACACCTCTGAGACAAGATCTCACTGCATAGCTAAGTTGCCAAGGCTGGGTTCAAACTGTTAAGCCTCCTGCCTTAGCTTCCCAGAACACTGGAATTACAGGCTGACACCACCATTTTTTAGCCTTCCCTGTGTCTTTTAATATCACAGTACATGCGGCTTGGACAACTATGGTCATCAAATGTTTGACTCATTTAATCTTGTCAGATTACAGTATCATATAAATTTAAAGCAGTATTTAAACCAAAGGTCTAAAATCAATTACAATTAAAATCAAAATACAATTTTTTAATCTTATTTTAATTCTAAAATAGGAAAATAACTATCATATTTGGAAGAAAAAGATTCCAATAGGTTATATAAAAAGCATGGGTTTAATCAGTCAATTTTGTTTCTTAGAACATATATGTTATCCAATCAATGCATGGTTTTCTGCACATCTACTTTTTTATTCCTCCAGATTAGACATTAGGAAAATAAAAGATAAGTATCATATGTTTTTATATGGAGGAAAATTTTATAAATCCATGTCACTTTAATAATCCCCAAACCAACAGAGGTCTTCCTGAAGTTACTCATGTTTCAGTCTCCTTTATTTTTTCTTCCCATACCATATTTTTTATATCAATGTGTGTGTGTGTGTGTGTTTTTTTTTTTTTTTGTGGCACCGGGGATTGAACTCACAACTTTGTGCCTGCCAGGAAGGCACTTAAGCCATTGAGCCAAACTCCCAGCCCTCCACACCATATTTTTTGATATGCTGTTTTATTAGTACATGTCTGTCGTGCCTAATGATTATTTTCATTATGGAGAGTTCATACATGGACATAACACATTTTTCTTATTTATCCTTCGATGTATATTATCCATTAGTCCTAGAAAAATCTATGTGCATTTCAAACAAACTTCTTGCTTGCATATTTTTAATCATATGATTTTTCTAAGAAATCTGCTTAAGCTCCTTCTCCTATTTTTCCAAATATCAATTTATACTGACCTCAAATTTTCATTTTCATGTTTAATCTACCAAAAATCCACTTTGTCCATGTAATCTTTTAAATCAAGTGAAAATGCAAGTTGTGTGTTCTAAAAACTTACATGATTTTATGGTACCTCTATCATATTACCACACTTAGACTTGTAGGAGACATATGTGTAGCTATGTCTATTTCATAATAAGCACATACAATACTCATGAGTATCAGTAGCATTTCTTACATATAGTGTCAGTCAGTTGTCTATAAAGGAAGGCACTTTGTTCTTAGAGAATTGTTCTTAATAAATTTTGATTGTATACATACTCAATGTTGTATGTATATGCACACAAATGCCTGGCAGTAAATTTGAATTCTTATTCACTATTTCCAAGCTGTTTGCACTGAAGCATGGATAGCAATAAGGATAGAATATATAACTTAAGTAATTTTTCACTTATATTTAGCAATAGACCAATTTACAATAAACAAGGAGAGTGAGCTTCTTCAGTTTTTCAAATTGAGATTTTTTTCAAATTCAGTATTTTAGAAAATCAATTATTTTCATTGATGTAATGTATATGCATTTTTATGAAATATAATATGATGTTTTGATTCGTGTATACATTGAATAATGGTAAATTCAGTGTAATTAGTCTTGAACTTTTATCATTTCTTTAAGAGGAGTATATCCAAAGTTCTTCTCTTCTAATTTATTTTTAGGTATACAAAGCATTATTGTTTATTTGTTTCCAGGCATTATTTCTAATGCATAAAGCAGGAAAGGCAATGACTATATCCAATCATACTCATATTAATTGAAACAGAGCATATGGAATAGAATAGAATCTCAAATCGATAAACTCACTTCTGCAGGCTGATTACATTGCCCACCTTTATAGTTTAAATTCATTTATTTATGTTCTCTTCAATTTGTCTTTATCCTAACAATTTCCCAAAATCTTTTCTACAGCTTTTACAGAGAATTAGATTAAAAGTATCATATGTTCTGCTTATTTCATTATACTGTCTTTATTACATGGTAAGCAGGATAGAAATAGGCAGGGTGCATTAACACCTTCTGTATTTCCTTACATTTTAGCATTAGTACTAAAGTTACTGCTTTTCTACTCTTAAAACTTATCTCTCTTATTGGTAAAAAACTGTAATAATTTCGTGAGTCTATCCATTTTATCTACATGTTATATTTTCCTTTGTAAGCACTTGTGATTTGACTGGAATGTACATATTTCTGAATGTATTAGTATACATATTATATATAATTTTATTTATTTCCTTCTCTTTAAAGTAAGAGCTATCTCTGAAAGTCCAGCTACTAAGCAATAAGTAACTGACTTTATAATAGTAAAATTAATAGTAAAATTTACTTTAGCTATCATTTATCTATGTATCTATCTATATACCCACTTGACTATCTTCTGCCAATATAATATTGGAGAGCTCCTCAGCCATATATATATATATATATATATATATATATATATATATATAGAGAGAGAGAGAGAGAGAGAGAGAGAGAGAGAGAGAATGGACTAACAATCGGCAGGAATCAATAAGGCAAGCCAAACTACAAACTCTGTAAAAAATTGGCCTAAAACAGTGATCATGCAATGAATAATTAACAACTTCACTAACTTTTGTCTTCCTTCTTCTATTTTGACTCAATCGATGAAAGCCAAATGTGATCTCTGCAACAGTTGGTAGGTGTCCAGTCTGTCAATAAGGCAAGCCAAACTACAAACTCTGTAAAAAATTGGCCTAAAACAGTGATCATGCAATGAATAATTAACAACTTCACTAACTTTTGTCTTCCTTCTTCTATTTTGACTCAATCGATGAAAGCCAAATGTGATCTCTGCAACAGTTGGTAGGTGTCCAGTCTGTCAGAGGCAGCTCCTTAACTAGTTCATGAACATTTTTAATCTAAGACTTAAACACGTGCTCATTAAGGCAAGGGCTTTACCACTGAGCTATATCCTAATTCATTTTTTTAAAATTTGATTTTAAATGGTTTCACTAAATCACCCAGCCTCATCTTAACCTTTCAACCTTCCTCCCTGAGCCTATCTAGTAGTTGGGATTACAGGTACAAGAATAAGTACTTTAACATTTATATGCTACTTTTTCTAATTTGGTGTGGTGCATACATTTACTGTTTTAATATGGTAAAATGATTCATTGAATAATTTTCATCTCTTAATATTTTCCAGCTTTGAATACTTGACTTACAAGTAGTAACGGCTCAGTAAATAATAACTAAATGATAAATGAATAAATAGTTGTCTTATTGATCACTTAATATCTATGTAGGTATAGTAATATCCTCACTAATTTATATTTATATTTAAACTAACATGGTTTATTGATATTTTTTAAAAAAGACCTAATTTCTTAAAATTAGAAGTAGTTTTTCTCACCAATTTCATTAAATATATAATTTGAAACTTATTATTTTATCAAATGTATATAAAGTTTTAGATAAGTTGTATTATTTAAACAAATATAAAATAAGGGTTTTTTAGGATTAACTAATTGTGTATCAGATAGAATGGCTGATACAACCAGACCTTTCCACAAATTTAACCTCAATTTTAATTTTTTATATTCCAGAAATCTCCAAATATATGTCCTATTTTCCTGTCTCTGTTTTTAAGTTGCATTTTCCATTGCCTTAAATATCTCTCTGTGCTTTAAAACTAAATGAATCAAGATTCCTTACCAGTATCCACGTGTGTGGATTCAAGTGCATCCAAAAAGTGAAAAAGTAACTTAAAATTTCTATTGTTGTTTTGTAAGAACACCATAGCCTTTGCATTTCAACATAATATTTGAATGTTTCATTTTCATTTTGTTCTTTTATAAATAAATTTTCTTTTGAAATACTAGAATAACCATGTTAGAAATGTCAAATGAAAGCCTCTCCAATGTCCCAATTTTTCAAGACAATTTCAAGTATCAGTTTCTAGTTATAAGTACTACTCTTACTGCTTGTATTGAAATTATAGTGATGATAATAAAGATGAATAATTATGATGCAATAACAATGGAAATAACCTAACAATTATAGTTTTGTTTTAGAACAGACTTAACTAAAACAATTAGTAATGCTTAGGCAGCTGTTCTAATTTTTTCCCAAAGTTCTTCAATACATTATATTCATTTATTTTGTAGAAATAGATTGACCTTGTAGGCAAAACTAAACTATCTTTTGCTATGTATCAGCATTTTCTTTAATTCTCCTTCAGGAGACTTTTCTTTCCTACTTCACGATAAGGCAAGAAAATAGAATGAGCCCAAGGGTATTATTTAATTACCTGCTTTCTCAGCTAGAAATCAAATAGGTCATTTTACTGAATTAAATCTTAAAAACAAGAAAAAGACTTCAGAAATATTATTAGAATAATGATAGTGAAAAACAAGCCTTATACTGGACAAATAAAAGTGGTTTTGTTAGACTCTGCTAATACTGACCAACAGGAAACCCCTCAGGACAGACTGCCCAGCACACTCCCCAGTCCCGAGGGATACACTTATCGCAGTGACCCCAGTACAATGATTCCCACCCCAGTGTCTACAAATAACTGCAAGAAAATGGCAAACAGACTGAAGATAATCAGAATCCATTACTAAGATTCAAAATTGATTTTTGGTGACTTAAAAAGAACTTATTTTAGCCAGGAGTTTGGCTCAGTGCCTTAAGCGCCTGCCCTGGCAGGCGTGAGGTTGTGAGTTCAATCCCCGGTGCTGCAAAAAAAAAAAAAAAAAGAAGTAAACTTTGAAAAAGAACTTATTTTAATAGGTGTTGATATCTTCAAAAAGGATAATTTAAATTTGGATAATGTACCATAATTTTTCTATAGAATTAGGACAAAATTGCAAAGAAAAAAATAGGCTACTAAAAGAGAGTGCTACAGATAATGATTGACAATCATAAATGAGTGTTTCTTAGGTTCTTTATATATTTGTATTTTCCATTCTAATTGATCTCTAAGGTCTGGCTAAATGTTGACCCATTTATCTTTCAATTGTTTTTTTTAAAACTCAAATTGTATTATGTTTTGTGTAGAATGTAAAATGTCACATATGCCAGCATATTCTACTTTGCATATTCGATTACCTAAAATTCTATCATCCCAAGTTACAAAAGACAGCATTTTAAAATACAACAGACCATGGATTCCTAAGGTCACAAACTAACAGAAACATATTAACTCTGCAGTATGTATGAACATTTTAAATGTGATTTTTAGGTCAGTCTCTAAACAATGCTGTGTTACTCTTCACACAGAACTTACATTGTATTGCGATTTTAAGTAATATAGAGATGATTTAAAGTAAACAGAAGGATTTAAATTACATGCAAAAGACATGCTGCCTATATAACGGACTCGGGCATCTTTAGACTTTGGTGTCCATAAGGGTTCTGGAACCAATTCTCCCTGGATAGCAAGGAATTACTCACCTGTGCTCAGAAACAACACCCTAACTTCTGTCTCTGGGTTATTGAAGCTCCCTTAATCACTGTGGGATCACTGCTATGGAAACGCTGTTACTAGGAATCAGCACTGAAGTAATGAATTCGAGGTGGGTCTGATCATTTTCATTTGGGCTTTAATTACAGTGTTAGTCTATTTCTATTTTTAAAATATTAAACATGATTCTTTATGCTAGTAATCTTCAAAACAGACATATACTCAGAGTAGTGACATTTGTGAAAAACTATAGCATATACATATAAAATTGAAATGGCAAGTTCCCTGGGAAAATGGTGCAGAATAAGGTATTCAGATTGAGAGAGAAGTGAAAAGTAAATGTAAGAATGCAAAGCAAGGTGTCAACAGACAATCATAGCAAATACTATTTTGATTTCAATTTTTTAAAACTTTTAATTGTAAAATATTTCTACAGGTTTTTATGTAATACATTAGATACACACACAAACTTGCACAAATACAAACTAAACATAATACAAAATATATAAATGGCAACATTTGGCAATACATTTGACCTTTTTTCTCAATAGATTTTTTCATTCATTATGCATTCATGTAGTTCACATTTCCTATATGTTGTAGTCAGGGGTTACAGGGAGAACAACTGCATACAGGACACGTAATTTATAACACTATTTTATGATGGTCACCCAGAGTTAAACACAAGAAAGTGCAGGAAAATTTGTCCACAACACTTAAGACCCAGGATATACAGCCAAGGTTCTGGATCCCACAGCAATGTCCTGCATGAGTCCAGCTAAAGACCCAGAGCACGACAATGCCTCCCATAAATCCAACTGGAAATCTAAGATTCCAGGATAAGGACTCATGCCAGTCTATTTTATGGTTCTATGCTGGGAAGGCCAAAGGTCAGCACTGAAAGCTAGAAAGTCTGTGCCAGTGGGGCGAAGCAGCTGTGCAGCAGGGTGAGGGTTCTACGCTGGAGCCAAGAAGTCACGCTCAAAATAAGGAGCGGGGCTGCCCTGAAGAGCACCACAGCCATCCTCAGCAGCAACGAGGTCCCATGCTCCTCTGACAATGAGAACAGTCGGGTACAGGTCAGGAAGCCCACAGTGACAAGCTTCTCCAGCACACATCTTCCCCTCCAGAGCCAGGAAGTGATACTCAATGTGAGGAGCAGAGCTCCCCCAAGGTGAACCACAGCCACCCTCATTGATGAGGTCCTGAGCTCCTCTGATGACAATGGCCAAATCCATACTGGGTCAGCCAGCATGACAAGCTCCTCGTGGAGAACCATCGACTCAAAACAGCAACTCTTAGGAGAATCCACAACGCCCCGCTCTTCTCCACATCTCTATGTATGCTGCCAACTTTCCTCAGGTGGGTCATCTATATTCAGCACCATGCCGATGTAATACAGCTGGTGTTAAATTGACCACCAGTTTTTAATCCATAACACCATAGGAAAACATTTTATAGAAATTAACAGAGAAACATTTTCCAAATAATAAAAATCATCAGGCCAGGCTTGATAATGCATGCTTGTAATCCCAGAACTCTGGAAGGATGAGAACAGAGGATTGCCAACTTCCAAACCTCTTTGTGTAATTTGGCAACTAAGCAAGACCTTGTCTCAAAATAAAAAATTAGCAACTGATAGGAATATAGGTCTGTGTGAAGGTCCTGGATTCAATCCCCAGTACTGCCATTAAAAAATTCTAAAATTGCATAAGATGTTTTACATTGAAACATCTTCGTCAACATAGATATAGATATAGATATATTCAAAAACTCAAAAAATAAATACATCATTACCAAAAAATATACTCACCCTCACTTGTTAGATGATCTGAAGACCAAAAAAAGGCAGAAAAGATGTTATTCTTTCTGTGTTATAATTAGAAAGCTAAGTGATTGGTGCAGCTGTGTAGATGATCAGCTTCCTCCCCACATGATGGATCATGACAGTCATCTTACATGATATGTGACTTCTAAGAAAACAAGTCAAAGGTAGAGGTGGAAACTCTAGATCCTTTAATGGTAACCTAGTAGTTGTACAAGGTCAGTTTGCCACTCTGTTGGTCAGATTAGGTCAAAAGATCAGGTCAAAAGACCAGTGGGATTTTAAAAGAATTAATTGCAGGGTGTCTCTATGGTGAGATAAAGGATTTGCTTGCTCATTTAACCCTTCATTTAAAAGGTCTAGTCTGATTCAAGTACTAGGATATGGACTTACCAGATTTTAAATGGTTGTTAGTCAGATCAGGGATCCCCTAGTTCACATTCTGATACCATATACTTTGAATTTTCTTTAGTTTCTTGAACAAAATAGAACTTTTGCACAGTTCTAGCATATGTCTGGTATATATTTAAAATTAACCGTATTAATAAACATAACTTACAAGACAAAAGAATGTCAAATTAACAGTTTCATTCACTATTTTAGATTTCATGGATTCAAAATGGAAATGATATGTTATTCTACTTTTAAGAATTCTTTATCATTTTACAAGTGCTTTTACTGTATAAATAGCATACTTCCATAATAAAGGGTCAGTGTGTTTTATTTCAGCAATAAATGAAAGTAGAAATCAAAATACTTGCATATTTTGGGCATATTTCATGAGTAAACAATGAAGAATTTATGGCAAACACTTTTTAAAATCGTTTTAATTGTGAATACAATTTAGATATATGTAATGGCCACATTCATTATGAAGAATTTGTACCTGTACATGATGTATATTGATTGCACTTCTTTCCCGTTTCCCTATCCTCCCTTCAACTCCTCTTTCTCTCCTTATTTACAAAGTTTTGTTTCCATTTTATCCTTCTTTTTCAATTTTCTCTCTTCCTTCCTGTTCCCCTCTCACCTCCCTAGTTCCCCTTCACTTCTGAATAATTTCTTCCTATTTCATAATATCTGTCTTACATTTCAGTCCTTATTTATACTTTTAGTTCCTCACACCAGACAGACAATGCTCTATTTAGACATGTCTGACCGATTTATTTTACTTAAGAGTACAGTCTTAAGTTGCATCCATTTACTTAGAAATGTCTCAAGTTTATCCTTCTTTGTGACTGAGTAGTACTCCATTGTATAAAAAAATCATCTTTATATATTTATGGTTTGATGGATATTTGAGTTGTTTCTAAGATTTAGCTATTACAAACTGTGCTTCTATAAACATGGGTGCATATATATCGCTGTGGTGCAATGTTTTTTAATTCTTTCTTGAAGATACCAAGAATGGGAATAGCAGAATCAAATGGAACCTCTAGTCCTAGTTTTTTGAGAAATCTTCATACTGATTTTTTAGTGGTTGCACCAGTCTACACTCCCACGAACAGTGGAGAAGGGTTCCTTGTTCCCCATATCCCCACCAGCATTCATTGCTGGTTGATTTCTTGATAATAGCCATTCTTTCTGGAATGGAGATAGAATCTCAATGTTGTTTTAATTTGTGTCTCTTAAATGACCTGTGATGTTGAACATTTTTTCATATATTTATTTGCATTTGTACTTCTTCACCTGAAGTGTGTATATTCATTTCAGATGCCCATTTTTGGATTAGGTCTTTTCATTTGGGGGGTTTGATTATTCTTTTCAGTTCTTCATTTGTTCTAGCTATAAATCCTTTGTCTGACAAACAATTGGCTTTCTTTTCACTCCAATGGTGATTTCTTTTGCTGTGAAAAAACTTTTTAGTGAGATCTTAGTTGGTAATTCTTTTTAACGTACCACATAAAATTGGGGTTTTGTTCATGAAGTCTTTGCCTATACATATGTCTTCAAGAGTTTTATCTATTCTCTTTTCCAACAGATTTAGTGCTTCTGTTTTAATATTTAGATCTTTGATACTTTTTTTTGGTTTAGTGAGCATTGAGATAGGAGTCTAGTTTTAGTCCTCAGCATGTGGAAAGCCAGTTTTTCCAGCATTTAGGAATCAATCTAGCAAAGAAAGTAAAGTTACATTAAAAACTATAGTACTCTGACAAAGAAGATCAGAGAGAACATCAGAAAATGGAAAGATATCCCTTGCTTTGGGTACAAAGAACCAACATAGTGAAAAATGGATATACTCCCAAAATTGTTATACAGATTTAATAAAACCCCAATCAAAATACCGGTAGCATACTTCACAGAATTAGAGAAAACATTCCTAAAATTCATTTGAAATCAGAAGAGACCTGGCAACAAAGGAAATGATTTGGTATCACAATCCCTGAGTTGAAATTATACCACAGAGGTACTAATATAAAAATATCAGATTCTTACAAAGTACATACATACATACATACCAAACAGACCCAAGGATCAATGAAACAGACTAGAAGATGCATAAACAACTCTAAACACACTCTCTCACCTTAACCTTGACAAAGGGGTCAAATGTATTCACTGGAGGAAAGGTAGTCTTTTCAATAAATGGCAATTACTTTTTAAGAATTAATAAAGGAAAATATAAACTTTGTAAAATGTATGTGGCTTTGGAATAACTGTTCAGAAAAAAATAAAAGAATCCACTAAACACTGCTACTATTATATTATCAGTAGGATAGACACTTGGCATTGATTTTGTAGTGACAGTTATGAATTTGAAAATTGTAGCATTTATTCTTATGCAGCTAGAATGGAGGAGATATTGTAGAATCTAGCCTTTGGTCTGGATAAAATCAGTTTATTTAATAAAAATATCAAAGTAATTTAAGACATAGGAAACATTATTGGTAATTATTAAATGATCTTTGCAGGTTGGGCTGAACTTGTGGACAGAACCAGGGTCGGGTCCGCGTCACTCACGCTGACCCGCCTAGCTCACTGGGACCAGGAGGCCTTGGCCCCCACCCAGTGAAGGAGGAGGCTCCACCTGCACGCCCCGGGAGGCCGCCCTTCCTTGCTGCGCACGGGACCCAGCCTACCGGGTCCCGCGATCCTGCTCGCTGCAAAAATCAGCGCGAACCTCTAGGGAATGCCGGCCAGCCTCACAGGACACAGAGCTACATAGATTCCAGAAGAAAATGACAAAACGAAAGACCAAGAGGCAGTCTCAGTCCCTCAGCCCACAAAGAACAAACCCAAGAGACACTGAAATGGAAGACAGTGGGAGTCACACAAACGGACTTTCTGAAATGATAGAAAATGCAATAAAGAAGCAGCTTGAAGAAGCTATAGAGAAATTCAAATCAGAAATATTCTCTCAGCTGAAAAATGAAATGAGAATCATTATTAAAGAAATGTTGTGTCTATCTAAAGAAGAGCATGATAAAAACATAGAAGAACTTAAGAAAATGATCGAAACCTTGAATGAACAATATAAGACACAAACAGAATGCATGAAACAGATGCAAAGGGAAATGCAAGAAATGAAAAACTCCATGGAAAGTTTGAAAAACCGCTTAAATGAAGCTGAAGATAGAATCTCAGATCTTGAAGACAGCATGGG